>PVIC010051571.1:0-12450 GCA_004025085.1 Thryonomys swinderianus
TTTGAGCAGAACAATCACATCATGTTTGTTACCATAATACAATAAATGCCAATATCAGTATTAAACACAGTAAATAAGACAAAAAAGGTTTGTTAGATTCTATACTGGATACTTTGAGCTTATGAGTTACCTCTATGTCTGACTCCTCACTGCACAGCTCCGGGATACAGTGTGCTGCTGGGCGGCCTTCAGTCCACTGAAAATGGACTGCACCCTGCAGCCGGGTCCGCGTGCTGCTCACTCAGTTCGCCGGAAGCATGGCACGGTGGGCTCGGAGTTGCTCGGTCCGGTCCGCCCGCTGCTCGTTCCTCAGTCCGCTGGAAACATGGCACGGCGGCCCGGAGCTGCTGGGTCCAGTCCGTCCGCCGCTCGTTCCCCAGTCCGCTGGACTCAGGGCACGGCGGGCCCGGAGCTGCTGGGTCCGGTCCGTCCGCCGTAAGTTCCCCAGTCCGCTCTAACCTTCTTAATATCATGAACATCACAGAACATGGAGAAAATGTAGATAAGGATGAAAACAATAGAGACTGACATAATTTTAGCAGTAAAAGTTTAGCATTTTTGACATTTGACATATACTCCTCTGATCTTCTTTCTGTGCATATGTATACAATTATTCTAATAATGTTGATGTTATACTATACATTTCTTTATATGACTTTTTCACAAAATTTCTCATAATGAATATACTTCTACATTCTTAAATATTCTACAATACCATTTTTTTTTTTTGAGGCAGGGTCTCACTTTGTAGTTCAGGATGGACCTGAGCTCACTATGTAGCCCAAGCAAGCCTGGAACTCAGTAATCCTCCTGTCTCTGCCTCCCGAGTGCTGGGATTACAGACGTGAGCCACCACGCCCGGCACTGTGGTATGTGGTACTGATTGCTGGTGGGCGTGAGTCACCACACCCAGCATTGTATGTGGTTACCGGGGATCAAACTCAGGACCTTGTGCTTGCGAGGCAGGCGCCGGAACCACTGAGCTAAATCTCCGGCCCTACAATGCCATTTTTTAAAATTCTTTATTGGTACAATTTATATACATCTCACAATCACACATATCATTGGGGAATGTGTACCAATAAACGACACAAGTTAATTCTCATTTTTACCCATATCCCTACCCACCCACACTTCCCCACCCCCTATATACATGCTCTTTTATTTTCTTTCAGAATAATATTTATTCCTTCCCCTCATTACATTTCCACACCAAATTTCCTTTAGAAACTTCCCATTCTACAAAAACTGTCATACTTTCTAGAGCTCATTTGCATCTACAGGTGCTCATATCAAAGAAAAGATCTGGTATTTGCCTATCTGTGATCTATTATTTCACAAATGGATACACCTGGAGGACACACTAATAAGTACAATGCCACTTTTAAGAATATGCTGGTTTTCATTAGATGGTCACAGTATAATTTTTTAAATGAACTCCTTGTTGATTTTTCATGTTGCCTTCAATTCTTGCCTATTACATAAGTAAAGCTTTGATGAAAGGTCTTACACTAAGTATAATGACACAAACTTGAGCATTATTTAATATTTGAGTATCATATTTAAGATCTGCTTTTGGGTATTTTTCTCATTGTACTTGCTTTGAAACCTTTGAAAAATTAGCCACCCTTTCTGGACTCTGTTATCTCATTGGTAAATGAGTATAATAACTATTTCACAAAATAATTATGAGAATTAAATTGAAACACGGAGCATAGACCCTCAAGGGGTAACTCCTAAGTCAAATGATATGAATATTTTCAAGACATGGGATAAAATTAACTTCTAAAAAGTTGGAGCAATATATATACTTGCCAGCAGTGTAAGACAGTACCCATTTTCTTGAAAACCTGACAATATTGAGCATTCACACTGAGAAAATTCTCTGGCTGAGTTGGCCAAAAAACTTCAGTGTTATTTTAATTTGCATTTCCGATCATGTGGATCTTTAATAAATGTTTATTTATGTGGGTGATGTGAAACTGCTGACTGAGGAAACAGAAGATTGATGAATGAACAAAAATACCAGAATGAAGGATGGCAGAGTTATAAAATATGCAGCTGATGGGAAGAGACAGGGCTAGGAAAAATGACACTTCATATGTATACAAACTACCCCTCCCCAGAGCTGCTCTCATCATGGTAGGCCGCATTTCACATTGAGCTGTCTGAGAATTTGAGGCAGCCAAAATCCAACGCCTGGGAAGGAAGTTTAAGTTGGAGGACACACAAGGGAGCTAGATGAGCCCGTTTCTCACAGGCTGGTTTGCCCCATGCTTCTGCAGGCCTCCCAGCCTGGCCCCTCCCTGTGCAGTGGGGCCTCAGTTCTAAAGACTGCTTCATCCAGAATGCTCTGCCTTCTTCCCCTGTCACAGGAAGGAGCGCAGCACAAGGCTGACATCAGCTAGATGATGCAATTCCAGTAACAGCTGCTGAGAGGGCAAGCTGATGGATGCCAGGGAAGGAGCATGGCAGCTCTGGGAGCTAGTCCATGGCTCTTTAAGGTTTATTTCAGGTCAGAGAAAAATAAGTAAGCAAAATAGAGAGACAGAGCTGAAATTAGCCTTCAGTATCCTACTTTACCAGGCTTATAGAATCAGCGAGAGAGAGAGAGAGAGAGAGAGAGAGAGAGAGAGAGAGAGAGAGAGAGAAAGAGAGAGAGAGAGAGAGAGAGAGAGAGAGAGAGAGAGAGAGAGAGAGAGGAGAAAAAAATCATCTACAATTGGATATTTTGCCTGTGGTTGTTGGCGATACACATGCTACTCTAATCTAGGATGAGAAATGCATTTATTCACTGTTGACCCTATAAATTCAAAGATAGAAAATACTATTTGACTTGAGGATGCTCTTACTCAGTTATTCAACCATTGTAAGCATTTTCATCTCAGTGCTTTAGAAAATATGCAAGTACAACTCTCTAAAACCATATGTAATTGTTAGAAGGTATCAATGATCTTTCAAAGACTCATCCACTCTTGAAGACACAAAGCCGAAAGAGAGAACAGTCCCTGTTTAAAAAGGAGGGGGGAAGGCTCCTGCATGCCAGCCTGCAACCTTTCTCAGCCACAAACTGCCCACAGTGGATGCTTCTTGAAAGCATTAAATTGAAATTGCATTAAATTGAAATTAAATTAAAATCAATGAAGAAATAATTTTAAAAGACCAACAACTTTCCTTTTTTTTTTTTTTTTTTTTTGAGACAGGGTCTCACTTTGTAGTTCAGGCTGGCTCTGAGCTCACTGTGTAGCCCAGGCAAGCCTCAAACTCAGCAAGCCTCCTGCCTCTGCCTCCCAAGTGCTGGGATTACAGGCTTGAGCCACCATGCCCAGCTACCAACAACTTTCTTAAGAAACTCTGTCTTCCTCAGAAATAAAACATTATCTCAATACATGATCTTCCTGGTTTTGCCATAGTTGGGTAATAGGATTAATGCTGTTCCTCCCACAAATAGGAAGAACTAGCTCTGAACTTTATTTTTTAATGCCATTTTCCAAGGTTACTGTGAAACTTGAGGGTGAGAATGATGTACAGTAACATAGTGAATGTTTGTTTAACTTAATTTTCCCCAAAAGCATCTAAGATCACATACTTTTGACCTTATTAATTAGTCCTTGTTGCAAGTTTATTTGGGAATCCTGTCAGCATTCTTGTGTGGTCTCCTGGTCTCCCGTAATTGTTTTCTCATGTGTAAGAATGGGCTAGGCATGGTGGCACACCTCTAGGATTCAGAGCCCAGGAGGTTAAGACATGAGACTTGCCTCAAGTTTAAGACCAGCCTGGGATACACCATGAGTTCAAGGGGGGGTATGAACTGCATAGCAAGACTTCAAAAAAATCAATAATGAACATATGTAAGAGAACTGTATGCTATACTTCTAATCTCTGTGCTTGAACAATGATCCCTTTTGCTATCTATATATCCTAAACTCACTTAAATTTCTAGATCCATCTGAAGTCTCATAAAAATGTTTGTTCCCAGTTTTGAGTAACTACTTCTGTGTGTGCCACACACTATGCAGAGTACATTGTATTATAAGTTATTTTATTTCAGCCATAAGACGTAGATGAGTGGGCATCATATTCCACATTTAAAAAGAAAAAGAAAACAAGAGCACTAAAGGTCAGAGACTGAATTACTCACTCAGTGACATCTGGCTGGGTTCAAACACAGGTCGGACTGACTCTGAAAGCCACACACTTACTCATGCACTCGGCTGTCTCCATTTATTCCAGGAAGCATTTCTTGGTCATTTTCATTCCTACTGACCCTCTCCTCTGAACTGCCATAGTTCTTCTTGGCTATGGCACTTGGATTTAGATCTTCTGTGCTTTATTTGTTGGGACTCTTTGTAGCCGTGTTTCCCCATCTGTCCCTGTGCAGCTGAACAAAGATAGCTGCCATCTCTGCCCTTGCCACTTAAATTGTACCACAGGGCGTGTAGTCTGCTCCAGGCATACCTTGTAGTTACTCAGACTCACACCATGGAGTGGAATAGTGGAGGAAAAGAAGGAAGAGTTTATCAAGGGATTTCCCAGCAATTGACAGAGGAAGAATGTTGAGGGACATCCTGTGCGAAGTAGGGAGACTGGTGAATCAACTAGGCCATTGGAAATGTTTTGGGGATCTCAATTACACTTGCACATGCCTCAACAGCTAAAAGGAAGTATTCTTTCCACAGAAAGGCAGGACAGACCTCTTTGAAAACAAATTTCTATCAATGGGATGGCATCTTGCAAAATACAAGGGCATATGTTATTATGGTGGTGAATGTTAAAATAATAAGCCATAGCCCAGTGCTGCCTCCCATGCAGTTTATGTTTTCTTAATTACAAGATGGTATAGCTCTTTTCCTCACTCAAGTTTTTCCCTTTTTTACATGGTATCTTATTTTCCTATTCCCCTGCCCTCTCTGAGCCTCTCTGTCCTCCCATATTCCTCACTCCATTTTAAGCCTCTCTCCCAGCTGTACCTCAGTCACAGTGAGTTTCCTTAGCCTGTATTTACATCTGTATTCGTAAATTCTTATGCTGTCTTCCTATTTTTTCTTTACATGTACATGTTGATTTCTGTGATTTAATTGTTAAAACACAACTTCACCGCTTAACTACTTTTCTTCATATTCAATTGCAAATTCTGCCTGTTTCTATTCATGAGGTCTCTGTCTCCCAAGTGGGGTTACAATAATCTGGGAACTTACTTTTCCTTGCATGAGAGTCCTCTGAATCTCTTTTCAGAAAAGTAGGTCAAAGTCATAAGGCACAGACTTCCTGAGTGCTGACTTCCTAGCTCGTCATTAATCACTTCCTTGTGAACAACTGGGAAATGACTTCCATGTGACTGCAGGCAGGTATCAAGCAAAATCCTTTGTTGAGTCCTATGAGAATAGAAGTAATTTTATGGAATGGGGAAAAATAAGTTTTTCATTTTTTCCCTAAACTGAAGTTTCTCTTTTCATCTTAAAATCTCAATAGCTTTCCATTTTATCATCTCAATCAATCATGGAAAATGATTCTGAGGTATTTATTTGTATAGCTGGCAGAAGGTAAGAGTGCTCCTGTGAGTAAGGAACACTGAGAGGTGTCACCAGTCCAGTGGTGTCCAGTCCTTTCTCAGAAATAATTCCTACCCATGAGTTAGATTTATTAAACCAGAGGTCTATGGCACAGGGGAAGGTAATGAGCCATGTGGACCCTTTAGATCTAAATTGCTTTTACTTAGTTGTGACCCAGCTCCATGTGATGGATTTATTACAGGCTACAGCCTATAATAAGGAGATATTCACACTACAAAAGAAAAATCTTTAGAGGGTAACTCTAGACTTGACATGTAATTATTACCACAAGGTGTTTGAAAGCTCTGGCGGACATTTTGACTTGTAGTAAGTCTTGAATCTTTTCCTGGTGGATTGGTCAACTGCCCTACATCTTTTAGGAATAGTGGACTCAGATAAAAGACAGAATGGATTTCTCTTGCTTTGGTATGTGGGATTTCAAATAGAGCCAAGATGGACATGCTAAACCCAGCTTCTCTGGGGAAGTGTATTTATTAACAACCTAACCTTGCAGCGTGCCACCAAAAAAACAGCTTCTTCACACTGAACATCAACATAAACAACTCTCAACACAACTTGCACAGTGACTGAACCCAGGCAGCTATGTGAGCTCTCAGTGGGGAGAGATCTGGGTTTACAATGTTGCCTGTCTAGTCCCACCTGGACAGATGGACATCAGCAGTGTCCAACGCTGCAGAACAAGCATGAAGCCCTTGAATGCACCATGCCAATGAAGTAGCATAGATGAAACATGCCTATTTTATTATACTTAAGAAGCAACTTCAAGAAGAGATTCTTAATAACTTAAATGTGACCCAGCCAAAAATGTAAGGCTAAGAAAAAGAAAGGAGCTAATCCAATTCTTTCTATGATTTCTAATTTGAAAATACTGCCTTATTTTCTTTCCAGCTGTGCCCAGTTTACACATTCATGAATTCCTCTGGAGTTAGAGTCTGGGGTAAGCATCAGAGAACAAGGCATAAGATATGCCTGGGCTGAAGAGGAGGTGAGTGAAAGCAGCTGCATTACTGACTCTGCGTGTTCTTTAGGATAACACGCCGCCCTTGCTGCAGTGGCTGGAAGTGACTGGTTATCTGAATGACAAAACTTTGCAGCTATGCTAGAGACTCCACCACAGTGGAGAAACACCATGAGCAAATGGCACATCAGCAACTTGGCTGAAGAGCTGAGGGCACCTGTTCCCAGAGGAGAATCTTAGTAGAAGTCTCTGCAGAGGTTATCCCTTGTATTAAGGAACTGACTGACTTTCATTTCCTAAGGAAAATCCTGAAGAAATTCACTGCAGGTCTTTGGATGAAAAGGTAGAAAACAAGTTGGTAAGGCTGTGGGTGTTCTTTGAGGCCAAACAATAGGGTCACTTTCAAGGTTCAGACCTCTTCCTGCTTGACTGTTTGCAGAAATTATTCATGTTGGTGGAACAAAGGGAAGAGAAGGGTGACCATTTGCTGTGCGTGGAACAGAGGTGTGGCTATCTTGGACAAGAGAAACCTCCAGAGAGCAAGAGAAGAGGAAGCCCGGATGCCCATAGTGCTAACACGCTAGGATGAGTGTTTCCTTGATTAGTTTGCTTGGTGAAGGTGAGGTCACAAAAGACGATCAGAAATGTGATAGAACCAAGAAAATTACAGCAAATGGTACTTTTTCGACAAGTCCTCCTCAAAATGCCACAGTGTGTTTTCATGATATTCAAACCTAAACACATGACAAAAAATAAAACTCCCTATGGACAGTTTCTGCTGTAAGTGAGAATAAGAGGCTGGGAAAATTATACAATAGTATGGTTCCCACAGTTGTGTTCTTTGGTTAAAATACTGACTTGCACAGGCCCTGCTGTTTGTCTTAGTGTGGTTGAGAAAGATATTTTTTAAAAATCATAGCCACTTCCTTTTATAAGAGCATTCTGGAAGGTTACTAGTAGCTATTTACCTTCGTCTGGGAGAAAGCTTCAAACAGAATTCTAGGGAAGCATAACTGAAGGACTGAATGAGCTCTCACCTCTCTCCAGACCTGTACATGCCTTTCCTATAATCTGCATCACTGCTCTAAGAAGTATGTAATCACACTTCTCTCCAAGATTCAGAGACACCAGGACTTTCCAAGGGATAAGCTTCTCCTTGTGTGGTTTGCCTATATTACAGGCAGCTCCAGTATGCACAGTGCTCTACACTGTGTTTCCTGATCATTTCCTAACAGTATTTTTCTCAGGTGAGAGCCCTCCTCATAAATGACAAGGTCTTTGGATTGTACCTCAGGGTTCACACCTTGACATATTTGCTGCTAAAGCTCAACAGAGTAACTCATGGTGCCTGCATTGACCACCCTCCCTCAGCAGCAGGTGTTCTCACCCTTCACCCCATCATGGAACCCTGTAGCCATCATAGGCCATAGTGACAAGCCTCCAGGAATCCTGGGAAGGCTTTGACAGAACTGAGCATCTTATCTGGAAAACTCTCAGCTTTTTCTCAGGAGTATAGGAATGGGTTTCATAGACTGAGAAAATTGACTTTATTCAGGAATTTTTTTTTTTAAATCTGTGGTCCTTTTTATCCGTGGCCTATGTGTATAGGACCAGCAAAGCCTCACTAGCTATGAGCAACTCCTGGGAGCAAGTTAGACAGAAGAGATTCAAATAACATAAAAGGCCTTTACTTGTCAAAGCAGCCAGGGTGCTCTTTGGATTAGATGATAGGTCACTTACATTGGCATCTTCCTCTCTCTTGTACAGAAGGTAGTTTAACCATAGAGCGAGTTGACTTCTCTCTCCTTCACATTCAGAAGAGTGTATTTGGTCCACGTTGTATGCACTGTACAATTAGGATTTTAGGATTAGTATCATCCAGAGTTTAATTGCTTGGAGACTATTTAGTTGCTTTCAAATGCCCTTTAGCTATGGAACCCTCTGTGTGGGGAAACTGTCATAGAAGCACATTACCATAAACAACAAAAGCAGATTTTTTCAGTCTGAAGCAGAGATGGTGATGGTCTGACTCTGTCCACATAGACCCCCTCAACTCAGACACCCCACAGCTAGTCAGGCTAATATGGTAGCCACTTATCACACGAGACTGCTTACTTTTAAATTAAGTAAAATTTAGCTACTAGTGGTGAGGGGCTACTTGTTGGGCTGTATGGTTGTAGAACATTCCATCTTGGAAAAAAAAAAGTTCTATATGGAAAAAAGGGTATTCCGCAGCACATTTCTAGAGTCTAAGAGATCCCTAGAAGATCTGAAACCTCTAAAACTCTGACAAATACTAGTAGAAAGCCACTGGTCTCTTCTAATACCTGAGCAAGAAGAGAAATCCCAAGAGGTGGTGTGGTTTGCCAGCCATACAGCAAGATACTGAAGGCCCTGAGCTACTTCTTAGGTCCCCGCCTCCAGCAGACTTCACCTCCATCCTAGGCCTCACCCCCTGCTCTTTCTTATTTCCCTAGGATTCACCACTGACACCTACTAACCGCTTCCCAGATGCCTCTGCTATTTAAAAAAAGAAAACCCAGGTACCAGGCATCTCTGAGGTTTAGAAAGGGACATTAAATTTTATACAAGTTCAATCAGCTTCAGGCATTTAAATAGAGACATTTAAACTCACATCAGGCAGAAGCAGATGTGGTGGGAAATACTGTCAATTAGTAAGCCACTAATTAATCTTTCTGCACAACATACACTCTGGCAGAATCTAGACAGTGCTGTTTTGCTAGCAGCTGTGGGAGCACTTGCTATGGAAACAACGCATGATTATAATGTTGATTTCTTGACTTTGTGCAGAGGCTGGCAGAGGAGGGCAGCTCTTGCAGGCAGTCACCTTGCAGTTAGAAAGGAAAGGAATTAGAAAATAGAAAGATACTTTAATTAGTAAACCAGGGAATTTTGGAGTCTCTACTTTTCACAGAATAAGTATAATTTACCCTCATAGCATCTTGTTTTTTCTCAGAAATAATTTTATTGTTCCTTGAGCTGTTATTTTTGTTGTTGTTGGAATATTCCAGGTACAGATTGATGACCTGACCCCAGCTATGCTTGATACAAGGGTCCCAGTTGTACTGTGTATCTGTTAACTTCTTCCTTCTTGTCTATGTCATCTTGTGATTACTTTTGGAATACCTCTACTTACAGAGAGAGGCCCTGAGAAAGTCCAAAGCAGAGCTGACCTCTCAGTGTAGCCAGCTAGCCAGCAGCTTCTGTAGCTGCCCACACAGCCAGAAAAATAAGTGAAAGTAAGCTTCATGCCAGGCACAGTGCTAGCACGGGATCTTTATACAAATGAAGAGAACATTACCTGGTAATGAAAACTCTTCAACCCACAGTCTAAAAACAATACACCAGATGTGTTAAAAGCACCTACAAAGAGTGAGTAGAACAGTTAAAGATGTTAGCTGCTATCACATTAGACTGGTTCTCTCAAGTATCACGCTGCTGAATTGCAACATGCATTGTTTTCTTGGCTTTTTCACCTGTCAAAATAATTTCCATTTAAAATTCATGTGGAGTCAATTTTATCTGTGAGTTTTCCCTAGCCATATCACCCTCCTAAATGGAAGGGGAGTTAGGTGATTTATCCTTTGTTCTGAGCACACCCCATACATTTCTCTATTTAACGCATGACACTGTTTTCTAATTACTTGCTTATGGTTCTATTACCCTCTTAGAAAATGAGCTTTCTTCTCTGGGACCCTGTTTCTTCATCCCCATAATGGAATAACATGAGGACAATGAAGTTCAAATGGTAACTAATATTACCATTATTAATGAATAAGTGGATAAGAATATGGATGATCTGAGGTATGCCTGGGGCCATAAAAAATGAAAAGAAGCAGTAGGTAGAGTATAACTTCATTGTAATACCATCCTTCTCAAAGTCTGCAATAAATGACAGTAAGAACTATTTTGTTACAAAATTCATTTTTCACATCACTAGAACACCTTTTAGTTCCATTCATTTATTCATCCTTATTCATTTATCCAACAAATATCCATACTAGCATACAAATAGAGTATTGGGGGAATTTGTACAAATGAGGGACACAGAAAAGATTAGAAGTCAAACACATATGACAGCACAGCTAAAGACACTCACAAAAGAGAGTAGCTGGGAAAATGGCAAGAATGATATATTTGAAGTGAGAGGGAATATATTGAAGAGAATTAATGGCAATAAATATTTTATGCTAATAATTTTTTAAGTGTATGTCCAGCACATGTCCTTTCCCTTGGCCACCACTGTTGCCTCCTTCTACCATTCCTGGGGCTGTTTGTGTGCTAGGTGTAGACCTGGTACCTCTTTTGTGAATGGCAGTTGAGGAGACGCAGATGCCAGCTATGACCAATGAAAAACCCAAGCAAAGCGTCAAGACTGAGAACAATGATCATATTATTCTGAAGGTGGTGGGGCAGGATGGTTCTGTGGTGCAGTTTAATATTAACTTTAAGATTAAGGTGTACACCACTTAGCCAAATAATGAAAGCCTATTGTGAATGACAGGGATAGTCCTTGAAGCAGATCAGATTCTGATTTAATGGATGGTCAATCAATGAAACAGACACACCTGCACAGCCAGAAATGGAGGACAAGGAAGATACAATCGATGTGCTCCAACAACAGACAGGAGGCATCTACCAAGAAGGAAACCTGCAATGACTGTACTCCAGAACTCTGTTCTTGTAGATCATTTAGTTTATTCCACCACATCTTGACAGTTTTCAGTATAGTTTTCTCTATTCTTTCATCCACCTGTTCCTTTATTGTACATAAAGTATATGATGTATGTGCACAAGCATATTGCTTTTTTTTCTAACTAAATGCCAACAATATGTTTTGACTAACATCAATAGAAGATGGGATGGGGGGATACTGGTTCTGTGAAAATAACCCCCTCTCCATTAGTGGCATGCTTATCAGCTCTTATCTTTATATTCCAGTAAGATATTTTACTCTCGCCGGGCGTGGTGGCTCACGCCTGTAATCCCAGCACTCGGGAGGCAGAGACAGGAGGACTGCTGAGTTCGAGGCTTGCCTGGGCTACATAGTGAGCTCAGGGCCAGCCTGAACTTCAAAGCAAGACCCTGTCTCAAAAAAATATATATATATATTTTTTACTCTCATTGTTTTAATAGAAAAGACAACAGCAGAGCCAGAGGGTTAGCTCAGTGGTTCCGGAGCCTGCCTCGCAAGCGCAAGGTCCTGAGTTCGATCCCCGGTAACCACATACAATGCTGGGTGTGGAGACTCACGCCCACCAGCAATCAGCCAGCAATCAGCAGCACATACCACAATGCCAGGAGTGATGGCTCACGCTTGTAATCCCAGGAACTACAAAGCGAGACCCTGTCTCAAAAAAAAAAAAAAAAAAAAAAAAAAAAAAAAAAAAAAAAAAAAAAAAAAAAAAAAAAAAAAAAAAAAACAGCATAAAAATCCTTGCACACTTTGTTTGACTGGAGAATGTTAATGTTTTTCATTTATCATTGTATAGCCAAAGACAATTCTATAACTTTTTTGTACATAGCTGTTACATGTAAGGCAATCTGTCTTTTTGTAGGACTAAATTACTCTTTAAGAAAAAAAGAATCCTAGGGAGTTTTCAGTGTCTTTTTGTTTAAATAAACTTCTTGTTTAAAGTGAAAAAAGTGTACATTTGATATGTTATTCTATCATATCTTGTAGGTATCCAGGGGTAGAGATTTTTTTAATTGAATTCTTTATTGGTACAATTTATATACATCTCAAAATCACATATAACATTGGGAAATTTGTACCAGTATATGCCACAAGTTAATTCTCATTTTTACCCATATCCCTACCCACTCCCCCCTCCTCCCCCCTTTATACATGCTTTTATTTTCTTTCTGTATCATATTTATTCCTTCCCCTCATCACAT
>PVIC010051572.1:0-12436 GCA_004025085.1 Thryonomys swinderianus
GGAGCTGCGGGACAGGGCGAGAGCCTGGGGCGTCGGGAGAGTGCGTCTGGAGCCATGGGAAGCACGTTCAAGGGACGCCCGGCAATGTGTCCTTTCTGGTGACACAGTGCCAGCCCTCGGTGCTCAGGGTATCTCTCCGTCACACCTCCTGCTGGGTGCAGAGCTCGAGTACCCAATAGCTGGGAGCTTCCTTGCGTCTTGAGAAAGGGCTGGCCAGTGCCACCGCGTCCCTGTTGGGGGCCACCCGCAACATCGTGCTCTGTTTTCTTACTACCTCTGTGTAGTTAGCTCTGCGCCCGCTGCCTAGCGGCTGGACTTCTGGGAGGAACTGAAGCCAGGCCGCACTCGTACCGAAGGACAAAGTCTTTTCTGGCCCTTGGTTTGCTCTGTTTTCGCAGAGAATTTGCCACTCCTTCAGTCAGCCCTAGATTCTGGACTGGGTCCATGAACCAGCAGTGCGGCAGATACTGAGATCCACCCGGGACCACCCACTGGGCCGGGCTGGGTGGCGAGGTCATGTCATGCATGTAGAGATGAAGTAAACACGCCAGCCAGGGGTCTCCAGACTTCAGCGTGCACCACCACCACCTGGGGCGTTGTTTAAAACCCGATGAGCGGCAGATTCCGGGCCCACCCCAGAGACCCTGAACTCAGCAGCGGGCTCCCAAAGGAGCTGAGCCTTCCGTGCAAGAAGTCTCAGAGTTCCCCAGTTCATCGGGACTTGGAAAACCAGTGGATTTTGATAGCCATGGGTTTAGGGACCAGAGTTGGGGCCACTGCTTTCCCACCCAGCAAACCAACATCCCCGTGGGGACGCAGTCTCCCCTTGCCCGATGGCTGTGAGTCAACAGCTCCCTCTCCTAGTCTGTCCTCAGGATCCTGCACACAGCAGCTGTGGGGGCAGCAGATGCACCCCCCTCCCCGCCCGCCAGCCCTGCGCTACAGCAGCTTCCTGACCAAATGAAACATCTGACCTGAGGAAAAGAGAACTCCCATCCTTGGTGTCAAAGACACAAGCCAATAACGCCTTTAAAATTGAAATGTTTGTCAGAGGCATGTGTGTTACTGTTTATGGCAATATCTTCTGCTCTAGATGTTGATGCTTTGCTTGCAAGTTATATTACAAGCACCATATTTCATCACTGTCCTTGAAGTAACTGACACAGACCAGGCAGGGTGGTGCCCTCGCAAAAGCCCAGCACTCTGGGAGACTGAAGCAGGAGAATCGCAGACTTAATTAAGCCTTGCCTGGGTGACTTAGTAACTTCGTAAGACCAGATCCAAAATAAAAAAATAGAAAAGGGACTGAGGATGTTGCTTAGTATGAAGGCATATTCATATTCTTACTGGGATGAATGTCTAGCGTGCGCACACACACACACACACACATACAAAGGTAACAATGAGGTTTTGACATGAGTTCCCTTTCCAAGACAACAGTAGCTGTGCCAGGAGCTTGTCTTTTGAGAAAGACCCTGAGACTTGACCTTCATCTCAGCATTGAGGAATACAGCGATCAACTAGTGATGTCTACCACAGGAAGTGGCGATATGACTTTGTCATTTTGATTTTCTAACACACTTTGGCCTATTTTGTATTGGAGGGAGATTATTTACACTTGAAGCTAGAGAATGCGTCCACACGAAGGCAAGCTGGATCTTGAGAGAGGTGACTACTGTGGATTCCTTAAGGCTGTGTAAAAGAAGTGAATGCCCTGACCTGTGCCCCAAGACAACCATGGTAGTCGGGGACACCTGAAACCTCTGCCCCCCTTTATGCCTGATCACAACACCTGCTCCCTCGGAGACAAGAGGAACCTGTTGGCAGCTCAGTAACTCCTGGTCCCCACAAACATTCTAGGGAGCTCCTTGTGGTGCCAGAGGCCTGCGCAGCTGGGCTGCAGAGCACTAATACCAAAATAAAGCCCATGTGGAAGAGCGGTTTCCGTCAAGGAGCATCCGGTGACCCTGTGACAACCAGTGGAGGGAGATGAATGTTTAAATTTTTTAACGTTTTATTACAGTTAAAAAACATACTGCCATTAATCCCCTCCTCTTCAGACACACTTATCTCATCATTCTCACTACTTCCTGGAGCAGCCTGGAAGTCCTCTTTTGTGAATGTTTTTATGAGTTTCGATTTTAAAAATTACAATGAATGTGGCTGCCAAATGCCCTCCAACAGAAACAGAGGGTCGTGGAAGTATATCGCTGCGTCCTTGGCCCCCTGACTCACGGGATCTGGCCCCATGTGACCGCTGGCTCTTCCCCAAAGCGAAAATAACCACGAAGAGGGGATGTTTTAAATTAGTCTGGGATACCAAAGGATCCACATTAGCACAGCTAACGACGCTTATGAAAGAAGACGTCCAGAGTTAGTTACCTCAGAAAGTGGCCCTGCGGCGGGGTCGGTGACTAGAAGTGAGGAGGGGTGTTTCATGTCAATGTGCTTTTGAGTGTAGCACATTTTTAAGAATATCAACATTAATCATATTTTTCAGTCGTACCTTGTAAGTCCTTAGCTTATCTCGGTAAACAGAGAATGTAATTTCCCCAGTAAATGGGGACTGAGGACAGTCCTTGCCTTGTACCTAAGAAGAGTGTTGTCCATGTAACGGCTTGAGCAAACACGGCGTCTGCGTTCACAGACTCCGCCAGCCCTCGTTTCTCTGCAAAGCAGACACATGACATATACGACTCACACCTTCTCCTAGAAGGCCACACCTGCAGGCCTCACCGATCTGTTTCTAGATGCGCAGGGCAGGCCTACCCTCCCCTTGCTGCGGCTTCGCTCAGACTAAACAGAGGCCCTCTCGTGGCCCTGCCCCCCAGCAGCAAATGATAATTGTCATTTTTTCCATCTTTAACATCAAAATGCTTTCATGATTTCTGATTCCCACACCTTTAACAAATGATGTGCTCAGCATGCTATAATCTGAGAAAATAAATACAAAAACCTCAGTTCATTTAGGACATGGCGGGAGGGGGGAGTTTGTGGGATTTTTTTTCCTTCTCTCCTGATTGAGTAATGAACAAAATAAAATCAGCTACAACACTGACGTTTAAACAGTTTAAACTGCAGTGTTTTGCTGTAATAAGTCTGTGGCTTTGTAGAGCAAACTCCAAAATTATGGCAATCAACCCAACCCCAGAGGGGAGAGTGTAGCTGTGTGAGCCCTGGCTTGGGGCAAATGCGTTCCACAGAATCAAAGATTCCAATGGAAGCTGGGTTTTCTCAACCTTTAATTCTCCTAAGATGCATAATTGGATATTATGCAGTTAACTGAGAAGGACCTTTGGAGAAAACAAAAACCGAGTTTCTTTCAGATCTTTGTGAACATTAAAACCCCAGCTTTCAACTCCAGCCAAATGCCATTACCACAAGTTCCTTCCAATATATTGTTCAGTCACAGACGCTGTATCCTTGATATTACATGTGGTCCTGAGAGTTCAAAATTATAAACCAAGGCTCCAGGACTTGTAATCCTGGAGACAGACTATGACTAACACATGGCATGCGCTGTGCACGTGTTATACAGCCTTACTAATGATAAGGTGGGACTAGAGGCATCCAACCAAGGTCCCCACCGAAAGCTCTGGGAAAGGTAGTGGGGACTGAAAGAGGTCAAGTCCCTGCCAGGAGCTGCACTAGCCACTGAGGTGCCAGTGACTCCTCTGTCGTTACAAGAGGGTAGCACTGTTCTCCTCCTGCTTAAAATCTCCCACTTGTACAGGGATGTTGAGCTGTGTAAGGCACCAAAATAATGCTTTCTTTGGAAAATTCATGTGGATGGTCCCACAAATGGACAGGTGACCATCGCTTCAGTATTGTCATTTTTTTTAAGACACTGGGGATCAAATTCAGGACCTGCACTTGCAAGGCCAGCACAGGGCCACTGAGCTAAGTCCCCGTGATCTCTCTCTCTGCTCTCTGCCGCCATGGCGTGAGCTGTTTCTCTGCTGCCAGGGCCCTCTGCCACGCCTCCCTGCCTTCAGCCAGCTGACTATGGACTGAAACATCCACCGGGAGCCGAAGTCAACTTCTCCTCCTCGGCTCTGTGGTACCGAGTACTGTGTCTGAAGCAGGAGAAAGTAACAGAGACCGGCCATGGGTGGTAACTGAGCAGAAGTGTTTCCCCTGCGGGTCAGGAAGCTCCTGAGCATGAAGGGACATCTTGATGGCGAAGGTCAACTGGAGCTTAGCTTTGAGAATTCAGGCGATTGTTAAGACAGACAGGAAGAGACTTCTGTCACCTGAAGGAATGTGGGATACAGAAATCAGCAGCAAACACAGTCACAGAATTTCTAGCAAATAGTGTGTGTGGAACCAAGGAAAGCAGGGAAGAAGCCAAGGTCAGCCCCACTCTGAAGGCAACGCCACCGACTTCTGTTCTGTCCAGAGCCAAGAGGAGTTATTACCATGCTGGGGGTCAGAGTGGTCGCATGATCAAAGTGTTCCGGGAAAATTAATTAGATGGTGTTATGGGTTCAGGCTGAGTTCGGGTGGAAAAAAGTCAGAAAAAGAAAGATCAGGAGGTATTAGAGTGATCAGGAATGAGGCGATGGAGGCTGAATTTGGCTGAGGGTCAACGCGGGGAAATGTGGAAGGAGGCGGAGGAGGGACTCGGCCATCATCAGGATACACGTGAATGATCAGGCATTTGCGGATCTGGAGAGAGCGAGGACAGTGGGCAAGGCCAGACGGAAGGGAAAGAGGTCGGAGCGCAGACAGGCCTCGAGTCTCGCCCTGACACCAGCTTGCCCCAGAGTGAGCTCCGTGCTTCGGGCACCGCAAGCTAGAAACCGGGCCAGGTGCTCCCGCCCCCGGGACCGGAGCGGGCGGCAGGGAGGTCGCTGTGCCCTCAGCCCCAGGCTGCGCCAGGGCTCGGGTGACACGCAAACCTTTGCTGTTCCCTTCATTTCTGAAGCACAGAAGCTCGTGCTCTAGACCGGAGACGGAAGCCCTCTTCCTTCCCCACCTCGGAGGCTGAGTCCGCCAGCCGGGCAGCTGTGGTACAAAGAACCCGATTTTGTCCCCATGACTTGGGGCAACTCTGTCGACCCTACTGAACTTCAGTTTTGCCACGACGACGATAATAAAAAACCCGCAGGAATCTTTAAAAATTAAATCACATATGAAAGCAAAGAGTGGATTATTAAACGGTGATCCACAGAGTGAAGGATGGTGATAATGAAGGAGGCGTTTCGAGGTTATTGTGACAAATATAGAAACCTTGGAAATAAACATTAGCACGGTCTAGCAGAAGAGCCGTCCGCTGCAGCTGAGTGTCGAGCCCTCCGCTCTGCTCCGCAGGGCCTCAGCGCGGAGGCCAAGCAGCCACACAGAGGTCCCGTGCTGGGCTCCAAACTCCTGATTATGAACAGGTCCAAGAATCTGGTATTTGTTTAAATTTTTCTTTAGTAGACACCCAGTCTACTAAAGGAAATTTTAAATTAGTAATAGATCATAACTTTTTAAAATCCATTACGTTTGTACTCAACCATGAAGTTCTAAACATCTTAAAATCGCCATCTCCTCTTGCAGAACAATCGACGGTTTCTGTTGGTTTTTATAAAATTTAACTCCCCTCTTTGCAGACTGTGGGCAGCTTCTGCCTGACTTAGGAGAGTCCTATATATCATTTTTCAGTACAACCAGCCCATTTACAAATAAGGCTGTTTCTGAAAATAGATCATAACGTAAACACAAATCCTTCCCAGAAATCAGAGCTTACATAAGAAAAACAGGCCTCGTCGGTAGTTCTTTCACTACTTAGCTGCGCCTTCTGCCCCCAATCTTTGGAGAAAATCACAGATGACTGGCGTTCCCATGTACCTTTGCGGAAAAACGGAAGAACATTCAGGATGGTGGCTTTTATCATCTGTTTACACAGAAAGCCTAAGTCAGGGACTGGGGAGCTGTGTTTATGATTGTTTGTATATCTGTCGTGAACTTTCGATTTGTGTTTGCTCTATACTTTTGAAGCCCCTTTTAAAAGTCATCTTGGTAGATGCAGATTTTTTACCCCTGGCTAAACAGAAAGCTTCTACCACATCAAAGCCTGGTGCTTTTGATCTCTCTCGTCTCCTGCTTGTTCATAGTCTGTGCATACATAAGCAAGTGATGTTCTCCCGTGCCTATTGAATCTCTTCAAACTCAAGGAAATGTGATTTTTTTACTTCATTCCTCGTCTCCAGGGACAGCTGACAGTGATGGAAATTGGAAGACAGATGGGTGAGGCAGGCAATTCACACCCATTTTTATTACCGCTTAGAATTTGAATTAAAGATTCAATATTTCAGAAAAAGCAGCGTTGTGTATCAGTATCTGACCTGAATTTTTATGGTATGATGTTACTGCTCTATGTGTGGCCCTCTAGAAAGGCACCAAGGAGAGAACAAGTTTCAGGGAATTCTTCTTCAGTGCTGCTCTCTGGGTGGCTGCCGTGACCAATAAAAATCTTCTCAGGGCCCTAGATTTAGCTCAGTGGTTCCGGCACCTGCCTCGCAAGTGCAAAGTCCTGAGTTCGATCCCGGTAACCACATACAATGCTGGGCGCGGTGACTCACGCCGACCAGCCATCAGTACCACATACCACAGTGCCCGGCGTGGTGGCTCACGCCTGTCATCCCAGCACTCGGGAGGCAGAGACAGGCGGATTGCTGAGTTCCAGGCTGCATAGTGAGCTCAGGGTCAGCCTGAACTACAAAGTGAGACCCTGTCTCAAAAAAAAATCTTCTCAGAATTAAGAATGGATTTTTAAAAATTAGTATGTGACATTGATAGAAGAAAATGTGTGATGAAATACATTTATCATGGTTGACGGGGGATTTGGGCTCTGGGGGGCAAACCTAGGAGCTCTTCATGCTAGAAGCACCTTCCACCTCCCCGCTACAGCCCTGGCCGCCAGAGCTCACCTGGCCAGTCCGCGCTCTGACCCAGAAGAGATGCACAGAACACAGCTCTGCCCCTGGCTTATTGCGTATTTAAAGGCAGGAAAGGCTGAAGGAGCAGAAAGGAATAATAAAAAGTGGAGTTGTCATTCTAAAGCTACTTTCTTTGTAACGGTTCAACCCAAAAGGATTCCTGGCCTGACTGGAGACTTAGCTTCTCCCCTCCCCTCTGCCCCCCCCTTCCCTCTCTCTATTTCTTGGCAGGTCGGACAGACACCCTGATTCGGGCATGGCAGCATTTATCTTTAGCACGAGCCACTCCATTTTGGTTTGGTCTGTTAGAGACCTGTGTGACTCTTGCAAGTTTTATGTGACAATGTTGCTCCAGTTTATGCTCAGGAAAAATTGGGAAATACACCCTCTCAGCGCTCAGAAGTCACCGTCAGAATGTAGGCATCCGTTATTCCACACCTCTTTTGTTTATGCTTCTTCCATGCCTGAGGTCATACTTTACATATAATTTTACATTCTGCTCTTGTTTTGCTTAAAAATCATATTATAAGCTAGTTTATTACACACTCTTCACACATATTTTAGTAGTAACATAATAAGTGTTCGTACAGCTATCCAGTCCCTGCGGTTAACTGCCAAAGTTATGCATTTGTGTTTCCTCCTTAAAATGAATACTGCCCCAAATTACTTTAGTCATCCGTTTCTATCTAAATTTCTACATATTTACCTGGGGTAACAGGACTTTGAGTTTTAGTTTGGAGAGGTTTTTGTTTCTACATTTATGACTTCTGGGATTTGATAAAAATGGTATTTCCTAACTGTGAAAGAAAACACACCAACTTGCCAGGGAGAAACCAAAAACATCTAAGCCCCTTTGTGCGGAGTTATGAAGGTCTGTCTGGGGCAGGTCAAGGAGGCCGTGCATGTTTTCCTTCTGTCCACACCTTTCTTCGGCTCCATTTCAGCCTCATGTGATTGTTCACAACACTCTGAAAATGTAAATTAAGAAAATCCTACTCCCAGGGCACAGTGGTGCCCCCTGTAATGCCAGCACTCTTGGGGGCTGGGACAGGAGAGTCACAAGTTCTAAGCCAACCTGGGAAACTTAACAATTTAGTGGGTCCCTATTGTAAAGTTAAAAAATAAAAATAAAATGTGGCTGGAGATGTACCTTACTGTAAAAGTGTGAGTTCAATCCCCAGAACTACAAAAAATAAAAACTTTACCTTTGCTATCTCTGTACCATTTGAACTTTCTGCCAACTACATGTAATACATTTTAAGTATCAATAACAGAAGTCTTTGCGACACGATTACAAATTTTTTCTTCTCTATCTTTCTTTACATTTAAATAAGGATAATCTTTAAAGAAATAAAAGGGCCTCTAGTTTACAATGAAAATTATAGCTAGAAAAATTCACCAAAAAGGTGAACTATTGATCATTAAAGTTGAATATTACAAAATAGACTGTTGGACACATTTGATGAAGATCTACAGTGTTCCTAATTAAATGCAGATGTGCCCAATGTGGCCAGGGAGCTTTGCGCTTAGCCGAATATATGGTCAAAGTGTACAACTGGTAAAAATTTCAGCCTTTACATGACGTGGCTGATCATCTCATACATTTCCTCTGTTAAATTTTGATTCTGCAAATCCTAAGTTCTCAACGCGTTTTCTTACTGACGTGCCTAATTTTTGTATTGCACTTGTATTAACTGTTCCTCAGAAGTATTTAGCACAGTTACTTCCCCAGGTAGCTCATCAAGCATTTCAGGAACCGCTGTGCTTACAGCATCATCGCGGGGCTCCTCCGCGGAAGCTTCAGGACTTTCCCCCACATTCGCTCATTTACTTACAGTTTTGCCCGTTTACGTAGCAGCCGCCGCACGCTCCCCTGAAAGAGTGGAACCCGAGCTCCGCTCCAAGTGCGGACGCAGCGCCTCGCTCAGAGAGTAGGGCAGTAAGTGCAGGACACACTTCCCGGCACTCGCTTAGCAAAGGGCCCCAGCTAGGCGACTTTCACATAGGAGAATTAGTCTCACGGTGTCGAACGTGGAAGTGGCAGCCCAGGGGGCAGGAGGTCGGCTCCTTCCGGGCGGGACAGACTGCACCGCGCCTCTCTCAGGAGCCGGTGCTGGAAGCTCGCAAAGCTCCCCCGCCACAGCCGCCGCCCCCTCCGGCCTCGCCCATCCGCGTGCGTCTCTGGGTCCGCACGTCAGTGTGTAAGGACACCAGGCCGTGGCGTGGGACCTAGCCCGCCGCCTGGGAGGGTCTGGCCTTAGCTGTCCCCCCAGAGCCCGTGCGCATGAGCTGGGACTTTCTTTCTCACGGTCGGCCGTTGAGTCCGGAGCGCGCGGAGCCGGGGAGAAGGCCCCGTGCTCGTCGCTAAACCGCAACACACCAGCCACTAGTGGAGCCCCGCCCTAGGCCCGGTCGTTGAATAAGAGAAAAGGGGCAGAAAGGCTGTGAGGGGGGTTGTGGCTTCTGCTGCCTTCTGCCGCCATGAGGTGAAACGTCCCCTTGTTGCCTTTAGGGCCTGGTGTGCGCCGTCTTTCTCCTCTGCGAGGCCTGCTTACAGTCCCAGCCTTGGACCCAGCAGATCGTGGACCGAGACCCCTAAGAACGACAAGCCAGATAGATACACCCTCCGTCCCTCTTTGGGTGCCGGGTGTTTTGTCTCAGCAGCAAGAGAAGCGTCAGTAAGGCACAGCTGATTTCCGAATAAAGGTGTGCTCTGAGATCCTGCGTTCGAATTTCCACGTCTTATATGGAGAAGACTCAGTGGTAGCCATGGCACGTTACCCGGGGCTGCACTGAAGTGCTGTGTTTCTGCAGGTGAACAGCAGAACCCGCGCCGGACGCTGCTTCGTAATGTGCTGTTGGTGGAAAATGCCATGTGCCAGACATAACCACCGCAGTCCCCCGGGCTGGGCACACGCACGTGTGGTCTCTGGATTATTTTACTTCCCCTCTCCTGTCCCATCTCCCTGTCTTCTCTCCCGGGCCGCCTTCCTGGTACCACACAGTCCACCTCCTTGCTTCCTACTATATATGTTTAAAGTGTTTGCTTCTAAATGATTCATATTTGGGGTTTGTAATATGAGGCAAATCCTATGATACTTATTCTTCCATGTCTGTTTCATGTCCCTTAGCATTATGGTTGCATGATCAATCAACTTCTTTATAAATGATTCAAGTTCATCACTTTTTTTGTGTGAGGCAGGTCTTGCTTTGTAGTTCAGGCTGGCCCTGAGCTCACTATGGTGCCCAGGCAAGCCGCCGCGAACTCAGCCATCCTCCTGTCTCTGCCTCCCGAGTGCTGGGATGACAGGCGTGAGCCACCACGTCCGGCACTGTGGTATGTGGTATTGGTGACTGGTGGGCGTGAGTCTCCGTGCCCAGCATTCTATGTGGTTACTGGGATCGAACTCAGGACCTTGCGCTTGCGAGGCAGGCGCCGGAACCACTGAGCTAAATCTCCGGCCCCAAGTTCATCACTTTTATGGCTAGTACTCCATTGCGCACATGACCGTCAATTTGTGTAGTCATCGGCTGGTGGGCGTACAGACTGCTTCAAGATTTAACTTGAAAGTTGTGCCGCTAGCCACGCAAGCACGCATAGGTCACAGCAATGCGATGTCTTTCACGACGACATGCAAGAGGGAGACAGCCAGCCCAGATGGAACCTTAAATTTTAGTTTTTTGAGGAATCACTACACTGATTTCCATAGTGGTTAAACCAGTTTACAGTCCCACCAACAAGGTAGAAGGGTTCCTTTTACCCATAACTTCATCAGCGTTTGTCAAGGTTTTTGTTCTCAGTCTTTGGGGAGAGCCATTCTCACCAGGGTAAGACTCGATCTCAGTGTTGCTTTGATGCGTACTCTCACGGCCAGAGAGGCTAAACATTGTTTCATGTACTTAATAGTCATCGTCCTTCTTCTTCTGAGATATATTTGTTCGTTCCAGTTGCCCACCTTTTTCTTTGTCTTTGTTGGTGAGGGTATGATATTTTTCAGTTCTTTATATATTCCAGCTATTAGTCCTCTGCCTGAGAAGTAGCTGGCAATTTTTTCACATTTTTGCAGGTGTCCTCCTACATTCAAAGACAGCAGGTGACTCTAAAACGCTCTGAGAAGACAGCAAACCGGACCTAGATGCTACACAACAAAAATAATCTAATGGACAGAAACCAAGCAGCGGATACCTGGGCGTTCCTGCTGAGCCCGCCCAGAGGCCAGGCCGCCTCCTTCCGCCACTGCTGTGGTCTCTCCATCTTGACACAAGGATGATTTTATCTCTGCAATTCTGTTTGGAAAATGAAGTCAAGACAGAGACTACAGGTCTTGCTTCCAACGCAGCCACCGCTGCCCGACGCGGGGCTGGCGTGGCTTTGGAGATGGACAGCGAGAGCGCGGCGCGGCCACGGCGGCCGTCTCAAATCACCACGCGCCTGGCCGTCCGAACAACCGTGCTTCTGCCGTTCCTGGCCACCTGCCCTTCCTGAGGCTCCGCGCCCAACACTTGCCACTCGGAGGAGAGTTTGTGGTGGCTGAGTTTCAGTCCGGGGCTGCTCCCAGGCGGGGCAGCCTGGCGGAGGGGAGCCGCTCAGGACACCGCAGCAGGGAGGGGAGACGGGGGGGGGAGGGGATACAGCCTTCCAGCCCGGCTCCACCGCCCACCCCTCTGCGCACCTCCTAACGCCGCCTTAGCTGTGCGCTCACGGCGGACTCAGCCCTGATGAGTCTCAGGCGCCCTGATCCGAGAGGCCCCGGAGGGCGCCGGGTGAAGCGCTAAGCACCGTTCAGCTGCGCAGCCCGTGGGTGAGGCTCCCGGGCCGCAGTCCCCGCCCGCCCGTCCCGCAGATCTGCCTCCCGCGGCTGCGTCGCCCCGCGGGGCCCCACAGCACGTTCCGAGGGACGCGGACTTGGGCCTCCCTCCAGGGCCGAGCCCGGGACCGAGAGCCAGGCGGCGGCTCCGAGCGACGGCGGGGCAGCGGCCGAGGCCGAGGCCGGAGCCTCAGCCCGCCGGGCCGCCGAGCCCAGACCCGCCAGCGCGGTACCGGGGCTGCGGGCTCGGTCTCCGCGTAGCCTACGTGGGGCCGTCGCTCGGCGGTCTACACTGCGGGGTGCATTTTCCCTTTGCCTTGTTAGATACTCAGAATAATCACGTCGGAGGGAGACGGATGAAAACACTACGAAAACATGAAGTTTACACACAGCTTTTGATTTCCAAGTCAAAATGTAATTTTCAAATCTGGTTATTATTGATGGTGATATTAAATTTGGTTGTTGTTTTTATGCAGTTTCAATTGCAATAGAGACATAGAGCAACCTAGAGGTGATTTGAGTAACACCTAACGAGCAGGCACCGTGATTTAAGCTAAAAGCCTAAAACTTAATTAACTCTTCTATGATAGAGCAAAGGCCACGACCATATGTTAAAGGAATAAGAAAGAAGGGGGAAATTTATGCCTATGTCAATAGTAGTAGCATTTTTATACTACTAATTTCTGCATAAGCAAAGCATTA
>PVIC010051573.1:0-12424 GCA_004025085.1 Thryonomys swinderianus
GCTAGAGAAAATAATACAAAAATTCATCTGGAACCACAAGAAACCTAGAATAGCAAAAGCAATTCTAAGCAACCACGACATGGCAGGGGGTATTACAATTCCCAATTTAAAACTCTACTATAAAGCTGCCGTGATAAAAACTGCATGGTACTGGCAAAGTAACAGACCCGAGGACCAGTGGAATAGATTAGAAGACCCCCCCCCCAAAAAAAAAAAACCCAAGAAGAAAGCTTTGGTTTTGGAAATCTTAGAGTACGTGGTACTACCATTTAGATCCTTGACAACTGGCAAAAGTCTTGTGAAGAGAAGGACTTACTGTAATTTGATGGGAGTTCCTGTATTAATTAATTTTATAAGAATACAGTTCATTCAGACTAGGACTTCTTGAAAATTGTAGGTCTACATCCAACTGTCTGCAAGTCTAGACTTGGCTTAGGATAAAGTTTTTTCTCTGGGCTCCCTAGCTAGGTTTTATTTTTCTTCCAGAAAGACTTCTGTTGAATGGTACATGAATTATGCTTTCAGTTGACAGTAAATTAACAGGCAATGGGATAAACATGTTTTCTTTCCAGTCTAAAACCAGTCAGCCTCTAATCCTCTGCCATCATGCAAACAGAGATAAAGAAATCTCATATGATCATTGTGAGAGTTGAAAGTCATATCAAGTGTAATTCATGGTTCATGGCATTTTCAAGATGTTTAATATTTTTTGTTTATTATTTATATAGGCCACAGTTACTATCCTGTAGGAACTTACTTCACAGGTATCCTGTAGGAACTTACTTTACAGACCAGAATCCCACAGCTTTTTTTTTTGTAAAAAAAGTATAGAATGTTGAAAAATTATTGGTTGACATGACAGATGATTGAGATAAATGGCGTATCTTACACTATTACCAAACCTTAGCAGACCTTATGATCTGTATGAAGTGTCAGACCTCCAGCTTTTTCTTTTATTACTGAAAATTCTAGGGGAGTCACCTAAATCATATGACAATAAGATAATGCTTTTATCTCCACACAAAACGATAACTATCCATAAAGAAAAATAGCCCAGGGTAAGCTCAGTGCCATAGAAGGAATGTGCAGCAGCACAGCGGAGGCGAAATGAGGAGTAAATCCCCAGAAGAGATGTTGGGAAGAACAGGATCCCTGAGACCTCTGGACCTGGCTAGGATCAAAGAAGACGACTATAGAATAACCAAGGAGTATGGCCTTGGTTCCTGGTCTGCAAAGGACATTAATGGATTTTGTCAGTAAGGCAGTCAACAGCCTGACCACCGGGCACACCTTGGAGAAGGAAACAGTGTTGTGCACCGCTTACAACAGTAGCCACAGTCATGCTCCCTGTAGCTGAGATGCTGCTGCTTCCTTCCCCCTCATACTCCTGCATCAGGTCCAGCTCCTGGCTCCACAGTAGGTCATGCATGCCTGTACCTCACACACCACAGCCATATCACAGTGAGGGAGCCTGTGCTGGAGACCGTGGGCTTATGTAACTCTGTGCATGCTTGTTTTTCAAGTCTTGGCTCTCTTACCCCTCTGACTTGAGGCTACAACTTCAGCACATGAGTGGTCTGGTTTCTAGGGTAGTGACAGCATGCATGTGCCTGGACACTGCACTCTGGCTCGGTGACTACTCTATGAACACCCAGACCTCACATAATTAATCAGTGTGGCATAGGAGGCACACTGCCTTGGTACCACTACTGCTTCAGACTCATGGTTTATTCATTTATAACTGTGCTGTGGAGCCCAGCCCCATGACTGCTTTATGGGTGCCATGTGTCTGATAGTGACACCATAGCTATCAGGAGTGCTCACAGGCTGAACTCAGCACAATGGGGGATCACCTCAGCCATGACTTTCCCTGAGGGAGAAAATGAGACCAGAACCCCACAGCTTTTGCTGTCACTGAAGACACCACAGTTTTGGCCACTGAGGACTCTTGTAACCTTTGCTGGTGTCAACCTTGGCCAATGCAGTTGCATAAAGACTCTGGCTACTCACCAGAGCCAGAATCAGCACATTCCTATCCAACCAGTACCCTCACACCCAGCCGTAGGTTAAGGTCTTTCATTATCCATACCAGTTTATGAAGTCTGGAATGGATGACCTCTCTACCAACTACCTAGAAAGCGCCAGGGTAAAGCAGCAGCAGCAGCAGCAGCAGCAGCAGCAGCAGCAGCAGCAGCAGCAGCAGCAGCAGCAGCAGCAGCAGCAGCAGCAGCAGCAGCAGCAGCAGCAGCAGCAGCAGCAGCAGCAACAACAACAACATTAACATCAAGAAAACATAGCAGCACCAAAGTTACATAATATATTCTTCAGTGACCAGTGCCAAAAATCCAGAGCTCTAGAAACTCCTAAAGAATTCAAAATAATCTTTTAAGGAAGCTCAGAGAGCTACAAGAGAAAATAGATAACAAAATCAAGAAAACAATACATGAACAAATTTTCCCCAAAATTTAGTGTATCAGTACATTTTAGGAATATACTGTGATGACATTCCTCTCTGAGAATTTGTACCTGTACATGATATGCCTTGACTCTTATTCTTCACATTCCCCTGCCCTCCCTACAACCCTCACCCCCATACACATAAGCTTTATTTCAAGTTTTTACTTTTTACTATCAATTTTTTTCTTTTCCTTTTTTGCTTTTTGCTCCCTCTCAGTTCCCCTTTCCCTTTGAATATTTTCTTCTTATTTCAGAATATAGACCTATTCATTTTTGAACTTGAAGGTTTTCCTCATCAGGACATCTAATTCACTTCATCTGGCTGTGACTCAAGATTCACACTTTTTTTTTTTTTGAGACAGGGTCTCCCTTTGTAATTCAGGCTGGCCCTGAGCTCACTATGTAGCCCAGGCAAGCCTTGAACTCAACCATCCTCCTGCCTCTGCCTCCTGAGTGCTGGGATTACAGGCGTGAGCCACCACGCCCGGCACTGTGGTATGTGGTATTGATGACTGGTGGGCGTGAGTCACCATGCTCAGAATTGTATGTGGTTACTGGATTGAACTCAGGACCTTGCGCTTGTGAGGCAGGCACCAGAACTACTGAGCTAAATCTCCGGCCCCCCAAGATTCACATTTTTAGAAGCATTCTTTGTCAACCTACTGAACATTCAATGATGAGAATTACTCTTGACTTAAGTAACCTTGCCAGAAACCTTGGAGAACAAAAAGCAATGCTGTTTTATGATGTCTTTTTAGTCTGTTGCTATTTTTATCACTTAAACTCTTTTGTTAACATGTAATAATTCTCCGTGTTAATAGAGAAGAATGTTATTTCAACAGCACCCAACAAAATTACATGTTTAACAGGGGCAGAAATAATGAAAAAAAGAAATAAAGAAATTCTTCCAGTGAAAAATGCAATGAATGAAATGAAGAAATGCAACTGGAATTATCCAAAGTAACTTTGAGTGGGAAAAAATTATATATTAAAAGACAGAACTTTCAGAAATGTACAGTCAAATAAAAAAATTAAAATGAATGAAGAAAGCCTATGGAATTTATGGGACTTCAACAAGAGATCTAGCTTTCATATTATAGCAATTTCAGAAAGAGAACACAGAAAGAAAGTGACAGTAAACTCATCTGAAGAAATAATGGCAGAATAATCTGAGGAAAGATATGAGCATCTAGTTACATGAACCTTAAAGATCATAAATCAGGTTGAGCCCAAGATTTCATCAAGACATATAATCAAACTATCTAAAATCAGAGAAAAAATCCTGAAAGTCGCAAAGAAAAAGAACTTTCTCACATACATGGAAAACTCTAGAAAGCTATAAGCAGAGTATTCAGGAGAAAGTTTGCAACTCAGTAAAGAGTGCAGCCTGGGAAAGACTCTCTTCAAAAGGCCAAGAAATAAACGTGATCAAGCAAGAATACATTGAATCTGCTGTTTGGAAATGAATGAGAAATAATAAATTTGTCACACAAACAAAAGATAAGGAATCACCATTTGACATGTGTCACAAGAAATGCTTTAGGGAGTTCTTTGAGCTAAAACAGAAGGACAAAAGACAAATGAGTACCATGAAAAAATAAAAGTCGCTGGTAAAAGTAAGGACATAATAAAATTCAAGAACTCTAATATAATGGACATGTATAAATAATATATACTATATCTAGTACATACAAAAGACAAAGCTATTACCTATAACTCCAACTATAATTATTTGTCAACGTGAACATAATATGAAAAGTATGAACATAAAGTGTATGTGGTGTGGAGTGAAAGCGTAGTTTAAAAAATGTATCTAAAGTTGTTAATTTAAAACACTGCAACTTAAAATAGAATAACTGCGAAATGTTTATGTAAGCTTTATGTAACCATTAAGAAAGATAAAGGCACAAAAGATAGAAAAAACAAAGCATACAAATGTAGAAAATAAGTCATAAAGGAAGAAATCAAGAGAGGAAGAAAACAAGGATCTACAAAATTGCCAGAAACCAGTGGCCGCAGTGAGTCCTTCCTTTCTCTAACAACTAAGAGCAGCTGGAGTAAATTCTGCGATGAAGAGACAGGGAATGGCAGAACCGATTTTAAAAATCACCTTATGGGGCTGCAGATTTAACTCAGCGGTTCCGGCGCCTGCCTCGCAAGTGCAAGGTCCTGAGTTCGATCCCGGTAACCACGTACAATGCTGGGCGTGGAGACTCACGCCCACCAGCCATCAGTACCACACACCACAGTGCCGGGCGTGGTGGCTCACGCCTGTCATCCCAGCACTCGGGAGGCAGAGGCAGGAGGATGGCTGAGCTCGAGGCTTGCCTGGGATACATGGTGAGCTCAGGGCCAGCCTGAACTACAAAGCGAGACCCTGTCTCAAAAAAAAAAAAAAATCACCTTATGTGCTACCTACAAGAGACTGACTTCAGCTCTAAGGATACGCGGGCAGAAAGTAAAGGGATGGAAAACTATAGTAGATGCAAATGGAAACCAAGTTACAGAATGCGCAGATACATTCATATCAGACCGAACATGCATTGGATCAAACATTAAAAAGAAACAAAGAAAGTCAATATATAAAGAAGATATAATAGCAGTAAATATATACATACCCCAAATTGTCATACTTAACTATAAAAAGTAGACATTAATGTACCTAAAGGGGAAGATGTCAACGGCTCACTTTCAGCAACAGATCACCCAGACAAAAAAATCAGTAGGGTAACGTTGGTACTATGAGAAAACACACAAAATAGACACCATCACGATCAACCGATAAGATTACAACAGGTGTAATTGCTTAGGTAATGTTCATTAAATGGTGATCCAATGAGAAATCAAGTCAGTAACAACTGTACAGGAGTTTTTGACTTAGACTCTTTTTTGGGGAGGTGGGTCAAAGTCTTAGCCCTCCACCCCAGGAGGTTGGTACCTATTAGAGTAGCAAATGCTGTATTTGCAATGTTACTGGTTGACTGTAATTCTGTCCCACTTTGGACCCACCTCATCTTGTGGCTCTGTTCCATAAATATCCCCTAAAAAAGGCTGTTGTGGGTTATTCACCTTTCTGATTTCCCCCTTGTGCCTCTCTTAGGCAGAAGCTTCCTTTCTCGATAAAATTTCCCTACTTAAAAGAAAAAAATTAGTTGGGAAAACTTTGGAGTCAAACTATACTTTAGGCTAAATGGACTGAAGGATTTCATCCAATGGAAGCAGAATACATATTTTTCCTCCAGTGCAGACAGAACATTCTCTATACATAGATTACAACACAAGTCTTTGAAGATTTAAGATGGAAACCACAGCAATCATATTTTCCAACTACAGTGTCATGTACCTGAATCTTAATGGAAAGAAAAATGGAAAATCCATGCATATATGAAAATTAAACAACCCATTAATGAACAACCAATGGATCAAAGAAGAAAGCAGAAGGGTAATTTTAAAATGTTTCAAGACAAATGAAATTGGAAATACAACATATCAAAATTTGTAAGATGTAGCAAAAACAGTTCAAAGACACAAGTTTAAAGAATTAAGGCTTACAGTGATAAAGAATGACAACTTTATACATCAAGGAATGAGAAAAAGAATAAACTGAGTCCAACATTAATAAAAATAAAGAAATAAAAATCAGAACAGGATAGATGAAGAGACTAAAACAGCCAATAAAAAGATGAGTGAAATTAACTTTTTTGAAAAAATAAACTTCAGTGGAGTAATCAATAACAAAAGAAAGAAGACTCAAAGAAAATCACAAATGAAAGAGACCTTACAAATAATACCACAAGAATACAAAGGAGGAAAAAAGATCACTGTGAACAAGGGTACTCAAAATTGGCTAACATGGGGGAAATGATTAAGTTCCTACAAACATGTAACCTACCAAGAGTTGAACCGAAAAGAAATAGAAAATGTGAACACACCAATCTTGAGTGAAGAGACTGAATCAGTATCTTAAAAACTCACCCCCAAAAAAGACCCAGGTCCAAATAAGTTCACTGGTGAATTCTACCAAATGTACGATGACAAAATAATCCCAATATTTCTCCAACTCTTCCAAAAAGCTAAAGAAGGAACCTTTCCAAAATTATTTTATAGGATCAGAATTACCCTGATGCCAAAGCCAGATATAGATACAGGAAGGAGAAAGGGAGGGAGAGGGAGGACAAAGAGAAGGGGAAGAAAAAAGAGGAGAAGAAAGAGGAGGAAAAGAAGAGGAAGAGAGGAAGAGGTAGGGGAAGAAGAGAAAAAAGGAGAAAAAGAGAAGAGAAGGTGCAGTGGGTAGCCAAAGAAGAGAATACAGGCCAACATTTCTCTCCTTCTCTCCTTCCTTCCTTCCTTCCTTCCTTCCTTCCTTCCTTCCTTCCTTCCTTCCTTCCTTCCTTCCTTCCTTCCTTTCTTTCTTTCTCTTTCTTTTTCTTCTTTCCTTTCTTTCTCTCTCTTTCTTTCCATCTCTTCCTTCCTTCTTTCCTTCCTTCCTTCCTTTCTTTCCTTCCTTCCTTTCTTCCTTCCTTCCTTCCTCTCTCTCTCTCTTTCTTTCTTTCTTTCTTTCTTTCTTTCTTTCTTTTTCTTTCTTTTTCTTCTTTCCTTTCTTTCTTTCTTTCTCTCTCTTTCTTTCCATCTCTTCCTTCCTCTCTTCCTTCCTTCTTTCCTTCCTTCCTTTATTTCCTTCCTTCCTTTCTTTCTTCCTTCCTTCCTCTCTCTCTCTCTCTCTTTCTTCCTTTCTTTCTTTCTTTCTTTCTTTCTTTCTTTCTTTCTTTCTTTCTTTCTTTCTTTCTTTCTTTCTTTCTTTCTTTCCTTTTCTTTTTTGAGACAGGGTTTCACTTTGTAACTGAGCTCACTATGTAACCCAGGCAAGCCTGGAACTCAGCAGTCCTCCTGCCTCTGCCTCCCGAGTGCCAGCATTACAGGTGTGAGCCACCATGCCTGGCTGGGCCAACATTTCTAATGAGCACTTGCAAAAGTCTTCATCCAAAGCTTAGCAAACCAAATTTGACCACACATTAAAAAGGATCAAGCTGGGTGTGGTAGTGCATGCCGTGATCCCAGCATTGCGGGGGATAGGGAGGGGGATTTGAGACCATGAGTTTGAGGCAAGCATAGAAAACAAAAACATAGAAAAAAAGGCCAGCCTGAACCACGTAGTGAGAACTTGTCTCAAAAAATAAACCAAATCAAAACAAAAGAGAACACACACACACACACACACACACACACACACACAACAGAGTACATGAAAAGGATTATTCATTTGCTATAAAGAGGTGGCATTCATCCCAGAGATCAGGATGGTTTGTGCACATAAATCAGTCTTACAATACATCACATTAAGAGAATGAAGGACAAAAGCTATACAAATGTAGTGGATGCAAAAAAGTATTTGATGAGATTTAACATCCTTCATGATAGAAACTCTTGATAAATTAGATACACAAGAAATATAGCTCAATATGCTAAAGCCCACAACTAAGACACCAATGGTGAAAATCTGATCACTTTTCCTTTAAGTCTGGGGATAGTCAAGTATCCCCAGCTTCACCATTTCTGCTCAACTTAGTACTGAAAGTCCCAGCTACAGCTATTAGACAAAGAAAGAGATAAAAGAAATTCAGATACACAGATAGGCAAGTACCTCATACAAACTGGTATTTCCCTATAACCCACACATATCCTCCTATAGACTTTGTCTTCTCTGGATTACTTATCATAATCTGTAATTCTGGGTAAACAGTCATTGTATGTATTATTTGGGGAATAATGAGGAAAAATTGTATAGGTGAAATTTTATGAATATTTTTGATCTGTAATGGGTACAAGGCACAGACATAGAACTCAGGGACATAGGAGATTTTATATCCAAGCAAAAAAGTGATGATTTCAAAGAGATATCTGTGCTGAGGCTTTTTTTTTTTTTCAGTAGCAGGGATTGAACTCAGGCCCTTGTGTATCCAAGGTTGGCGTGGTACCATTTGAGCTAAATCCCCAGCCCAGCTGAGGCAGTTTTTTACAATAGCCAAAATATGGAAGCAAGTTTCCATTGATAGACAAATGGAAAAATAAATTTTATATACATATACAATGGAATATTATTCAGTTTTGAAAAGGAAAAATGCTGTATTCTTACTGCCAACACAGTTCAACCTGGAGGAAATTATGTTGTCTGTAAGACAGACAAAGAAAGTCAAGTACTACTGTATATGATCTCATATGATATGTGTAGATTCTGAAAAAGTCAGATTCATAGAAACAGACAATTTGTTAGTTAATATATTTGGTGAGAATATGAAATTGACCTTATGTAGAACCACTCACATTGGAGAACATCAGGGAATCAGACCATAAATCTTACCCTTTACTTTTCTGTACTTGCTGAATATATAGACATAATTAAAATTCATAAAATTGCTGGGTGTGGTGGCTCACGCCTTTAACCTCAGCATTTGGGAGGCAGAGGTAGGAGCATTGCTGAGTTTGAGGCTTGACTGGGCTACATAGTGAGCTCAGGGCCAGCCTGAACTACAAAGTGAGACCCTGTCTCAAAAAAAAATTAATGAAACTATTGGCCTGATTCCCATCTGTACAAAGGCTGATGTCTACCAAGAGGGAATAATCATATTTGTATTTGTATTAAAAATACAGCTGATCAAACAGAAGAATGATCTCAAGGCCTGTTACACTTTGCTGTGAATGGATGTCTTTTGCTTTAATACAGCCTAATGTCATGTACAAATTGGGTCAAACAATATGGCAGCATCATAAACACTGCCTTTCAGAAATCTTGGTATTTGAGAAAACCATTGAAATAAGACCTTGGGTTCAAATAGCAATAGAGTATTCAAATCAATTAATATCTCAGGGCCTTCCTGTACCCTCTTACAGCATGATGGTTATGAGGATAGTAACTAAATTTCACTGTACCAGGGAGAGTTAGGAGCCTGGAGTAAAACCGTGTTCACCAACTATGCCAAGGAATCTGGGAGTCCACACTTAAGAGATTTAAGGTAATTTTCTGGAGTTTTCACAAATACAAAGGTTAGTTCACTTAGTTCACTATGTAGCAATGATCAAAAATAAAGACTGTCTTGCTGACATGCATCTGGTCCATTTGTAAGTGAGAAGTTGGGTGTTCTTTGAGACCTACCCAGTCTCCTGTCCTAGAAGGAGCTATGCACCTAAGATCTTCGGGTTCCAAAATAAAACCTACCGTATACCTCACAACCCTTGCCATTAGATGTACAATTTCTTGCCATAATTCTCATTTTTAAGAAGTTCTGAATCTATGGAGTGGGCAAATATGTAAGTATAATTTCTAATATTTCTCCTAAATCTAATATCCTACTAGGTAAACATCCACGTTTAAGGAAGAAGGCTGCAGTGAGCGAAGCATCATGACTGCCATTACAATTCTAGAGGCAGTGGCATCACAGAGTGGCCAGGAACAAATCCTGGTGCGAGATAACTTGCATTTTACAAATTCTGATTCCACATTCACTGGCTGTGTGACTCCGGGTAAGATACTAAACGATCCTACACCTTAGTTTGTTCATCTGTAAAAGACAGATGGGGATAATAATATTCACCTCTCCAAATTATTGAGAGGATTGTTATTTAAGAGAAAAGTACCCAGAGTTGCCTGGCATTTAATAAGCACTAATTGTGTACTAGGTATACTTGCTGGGGTTTAGGGTAAGTCATAGGCACTGGAGAAAATAGGCTATTGAAGTCTCATAATCTCATCATCTTCCTCTACCTATGTGGATATAAAGAGCCTGTGACACGTCACTGGCAAGTTAACTACCTCCCTATTGCTCGAGCCTATCTTCCATGCCTACTTTTTCTGCTCTTTCTGGGAGACCTACATCTCAGGAAGAATAAATTACTTTCAACTTGCCAAAATTACTGTTCTGTTCTCCCCAGCTGAGATGTTTCCTTCTCTTTTTACATGCCCATTCTTCTTTCTAATTTTCATCATCACATTTCAGGAAAGTTTCCTTTTGACTCCAAGTCTGCATAGTTATGTATGTATGTACATCTGTAAAACACTCTGCCCCTTGTCTGATAGAGATTGTAACTACTAAGCCACTTGTCTGTTTCGTTCACAAAGTCATAGATCCAACGGGAGCAGGAGATGTGTCATACCTCAAGTTTTATGCTTGACGTTTAGCAGGATTTCTTCTACCTTAGAGCCAGTTAGTACTTCTGTGGTGACCCAAAAATGAATAAATAAATTTATAAGCAAATAAATTCACATTAGGGTGAGAATGATGGGTTTATCTAATCACCAGCCTCTAAATGGTAAAAAGGCAGGATGTGGTTCAGGCAAAAGAGCTCTTGATTCTCCTGCTCCCCCATGGCACAGCCTCCTGCCCTCAGGAGGAAGGGAAGAGGGCGGATTCTGCTTTTGTCTCTGATTTGCTTTTGCCAGTGTGTACTTGTGGTCTTCATTCTCTCTTCTCCTTACTCTCTCCTTCTCATCCATCCCATAACATCGAAGGAAGGAAAACTCAGTTACAGTGGAGCATTTCTTCAGAACAAGCGCCATGTCTAATTTATATCAAATGAATTCCAAGGAGTCAGTCTGGCCTTTGTGAGGTTGAGTAATGGGTTGGAGGAATGCGTTGCCCTGTGCCAAGCGCTGTTCTCGGAGGGTCGACTTTGTGCCAGTTCGACCTCCCCACCAAGGCCCCCAGCTTCTGCCATCCTCACTTGCATGCTTCTGTTTCCTTCTCTGAAAATGTATTTACTTAAAGTTATCTTGGCTTAGCATCTTCATCTAGAGACAGGCTGATATCTGCTTTGAAATATTTATTATTCAGTATTGAATTATACTGCTTCTGATTTACTTCGTTTTATGTCTTAGAAAACTAACCCATAGTTGTTACTGAAAGTAGAAGACCTGTGTGGGATTTCCATTAACTTTTAAAAATTTTTTGAGATAAGGTCTCACTAGGTCACTAAGATGCCTAGGTTGGGCTCTGAGTTGTAATTCTCTTCCCTCTGTCTGCTAAGTAGTTGAGGTTATACGGCATATGTCACAATGCCTGGCTAACTCTTTATTAATTTTTTTTTTTTTGAGACAGGGTCTTGCTTTGTAGTTTAGGCTGGCCCTGAGCTCACCATGTAGCCCAGGAAAGCCTTGAACTCAGCCATCCTCCTGCCTCTGCCTCCTGAGTGCTGGAATTATAGGCATGAGCCACCATGCCCGGCACTGTGGTGTGTGGTATTGATTGGTGGTGGGTGTGAGTCACCACGCCTGGTATTGTTGTATGTGGTTATTGGGGATCGAACTAGGGACCTTGAGTTTGTAAGACAGGCGCCGGAACCACTGAGTTATATCTCTGGCCCTCTTTATTAATATTTAATTGGAATTTTTAAGTTAAAAAGTCATAAAACATAAAAACGCCAGCTTATATTTTAAAAATATAATATTTAAGCAGCAGAATGTGAAACTAGAGAATTTAATGAAAAATATTCAAAGTAGTTTCTGCATTCTCCCTCATGCCTTTCTAGTTTCAAGTTTCTCATTTTAGTTCAGTCATCATTTTAAAAAGTAGATTATTTTACCTAATATATCTACATGCTTGTGCACACACACATTGTATAAGATACAGTAGTCCTAAATTTTTCATTAATGGCCTCCACATTTGTTACCCACAATCAATTGTGTCATAGAACATTACACAAATCACTCAAGAAATAAACAGTTTGGGCCGGGCATTGGGCATTTAGCTCAGTGCCCCCCCCCCCCCCCCAGCAAGGACAAGGTCCCTGCTTTGATCCCGTAACCACAACAGTACTAGGTGTGGTGACTCAAGCCCACCGGCAATCAGTACCACATTCCACAGTGCCGGGTGTGGCGGCTCACGCCTGTCATCCCAGCACTCGGGAGGCAGAGACAGGAGGATTGCTGAGTTCCAGGCTTGCCTGGGCTACATAGTGAGCTCAGGGCCAGCCTGAA
>PVIC010051574.1:0-12433 GCA_004025085.1 Thryonomys swinderianus
ATGTAAATGTTCACATAATTTAATAAGGACCTTTTAAAATAGGGTAGAGAGGGGCCGGATGGTTAGCTCAGTGGTTCCGGCGCCTGCCTCACAAGCGCAAGGTCCTGAGTTCGATCCCAGATCCCCGGTAACCACATATAATGCTGGGCGTGGAGACACGCCCACCAACAATCAACACCTCATACCACAATGCTGGACGTGGTGGCTCATGCCTGTAATCCCAGCACTCGGGAGGCAGAGACAGGAGGATTGCTGAGTTCGCGGTGGCTTGCCTAGGCACCATAGTGAGCTCAGGGCCAGCCTGAACTACAAAGTGATACCCTGTCTCCAAAAAGCAAAAAAAAAAAAAAAAAATAGGGTAGAGAATATGTTTTCATCAGCGTCATCAGCACTGCTTGCTACCAGTGGTATATCAACCACATTAATCATTATTTTATAAAGTTAATGGTAAAACCAAATCTGAACTCTACCATTTTACTGAGTAACCTTTAACAACTTGACTTTTCTATTTTTTCTTTTCTTTTGGTGGTACTGGTGATTAAACCCAGGACCATCACACTAAGTCATATCCCCCAAGCCCTTTTAAACTTTTTTTTTAAAGTTTTTTTGAGACAGGTTCTCAGCTTTGTAGTTCAGGCTAGCCCTGAATCACTATGTAACTCAGGCAAGCCTTGAACTCACAGCAATACTCCTGCCTCTGCCTCCTGAGTGCTGGGATTACAGGTGTGAGCCACTACATCGGGCACTGTGATAGGTGGAACTGGGGATCAAACTTGGGCCCTTGGTTTGCCAGAAAGACACCAGAACCACTGAGCTAAATCTCCGGCCCACCCTTTTTAAATTTTGATGCAAGGCCTCAGTTGCTATATTGCCCAGGCTAAGGTTGAACTTCTGATCCTGCTGCCTCAGCCGCCTAAGAGGCCTGGGAACACAGGTGTATGCCTCCATACTGGGCTGCAACTTGGGCATTTCCAAATCTTAATTTCCTCATTTATGAGCTAGTGATTTTTTTTTCTAAAAATCCTTGTGAATTATAATACATTATAAAATATAATTAGATGGCCAGGCATGGTGGCTCACACCTGTAATCCCAGCACTCAGGAGGCAGAGGCAGGAGCACTGCTCTGAGTTTGGGGGTAGCCTGGGCTACATAGTGAGTTCAGGGCCAGACTGAACTACAAAGCGAAATTAAATTAATAGGGCTGGGGATTTAGCTCGGTGGTTCTAGTGTCTGCCTTGCAAGTGCAAGGTCCAGAGTTGGATCCTGGTAACCACATACCACAATGCTGGGCATGGTGACTGACGCCCACCAGCAATCAGTACTACACACCACAATGCTGGGCATGGTGGCTCACACCTGTAATCCCAGCACTTGGGAGGCAGAGGCAGGAAGATTGCTGTGAGTTCAAGGCTTGACTGGACTACACAGTGAGCTCAGGGCCAGCCTAATCTACAAAGTGAGACCCTGTCTCAAAAAAATATATATATAAATATGTATAATTAAATGCGTAGGTGAATAGAATATAATGTAGTTAATGGTGGCTGTTAGCGTACTTGTATTATAAGTTCTACTTTTCCCTTTTAGCAAGAAACTTTTAACTATTTGATCTGCCATTAGTAAACAAATTACCTAATCTTATGTTTTCTCTAATAATTTCTAGCACTATTTAAAGAACAACAAAACATCTCTTCAACAGTATGTTTAAGTAAATGGTATGAAGCTTTGGTCCCACAATCTCGCAAGCTTTATCTGTTCCCTAAAAGGTAAAAGACAAATAAAAACACTACAGAGGCAATGACAGAACTGGAGTAAGAATATGACCAGTTTCACTGGAGACATGGTAGACTGAAGCAAACCAAAATACATAGAGATATAGAGTATAAATTGGTTAACCCTTGCCTACTTTGCCAAGAACAACTGTTGAGTGACTTCTCCACATTTCCTCTTGTGAGATCTGAAATCTTAGCTGGGCTCTGTGGTGCACAACTGGGATCCCAGCACTCGGTAGGCTGAGGCAGGAGGGTTGCGCTGAGTTTAAGGCCAGCCTGGCCGACCTGAGACCTTGTCTCAAAAAACTGTAAAACTAAGTAAGTAATAAAAAGATTTCAAATCTTTTGCAACAATCTACCTTTTTAAATAACCTATGTTTTGCCAGACTTTTTTCCTATACCAAAGCAAAAGGGGGGGGGGGTTAAGAAAAAAAGCAACAGCAGAAAGAAAAAGTATTATCCAGCCTAAAAAACACATTTCCCGTTTTGGTTACATATGAAACCCAACTTCAGTCTGTAAAAACGTATTTCGGTTGATTTAAAAGCAGCTGGATAAGTTTTATGCGTTAAGGTATTAATAATGACCTGAGTATAACATTCCAGGTATTAAGGTTGTCTCTGGTCCGGATCAAGAAGCCTGTACTTTATTGCAGCAAACACAGGTAAAGAGAAACTCAGATCTATGTAGCGCTCACGTTGCTTCATAACGCTTATCCTGACAAATCCTTCTTTGTAACACAAGTTTTAGGGACATTTATTCACACCTGGGCGATGCCCTATCACAAGTTTCAGGTCAACACAAAATACACAACAGTCCAACCTACTCCGGTGAGGCAGGCGGACTTAACCAACTGCTTCACCATAGCTTGCCCACCGTCGGGAAAACCAGAAAACCAGAACACATCAAGGCCTATGAGAAATCAACGGACGCGGCAATTTCCGTGAAGATTCAGTAAAATCAGTAACACACCTTAGAGGGTTCTGAAATAAAACCTGGAAATACTGATGGACCACGACCCAAATGCCCAAGGTCAGACCAAGTCAGTGGCTAAAATTCCCGAGAAACGAGCAGTTAGGGGCCACCCGGGCTGGGAATGGAGTCTGGCTCTGAAGGCTCCGGGCCCAGCTCCGGCGGGAACAACCCGAGCCGAGCGCTGGGCCTCCCGGTGTGGGGCCGCGTTTCCTTCCATGTCCCCAGCCTTCCCTGCCCTGGGCGCCCCAACACTCACATCTCCGCAGCCACTTCATCCAATGGTAGACGATGGTGCTGTGGTGTTTCTTGTTCTCTATACACCAGGACGACAGGCCTTGAATGGATTCCATCGTGTTGGTTACCGACTGGAACTTTCGATCCAGCGAGGACTCCAGAGCCCCTGCCGAAGAGGCCGACGAGGAGGAGGCCTTACTGCTGCCTCCGCCGCCGCCGGCCGCCATCTTCCCGATTTGCACAAGCGCTGCTGCTCCTCGGCGGCGGCGGCGGCGGCGCGGGCAAAACAATCCCCGCGAGTGCGGGTGCGGGGCGCCGGGCGGGAGGCGCGGGGCGCGGCGCCCGGGGCTCTCCCGGAGGCGCGGGAGGACCTGCTGCGGGCGCGCTGGCGGCTCCGACGCGCTGCGAGGAGGGGCTGCGGGAGTAGCGACACTGTTCGGGGGTCGTGATTAAACCAGTCAGTAATGAGGGTAGAATACGCTCAAGTAGGACCTGCAAATGCCTGGCGCCGAAACGAATGGTTTATACTCTTCGTCTATCAGCGCTAAGCCCTTCCTCGCCCCTAAACCGACATTCCTATAAGCCAGGCCAGGTGTTAATAGTTTAAATTTAGTACTACCCGCCTGCCCCTTCAGTTGCAGAGATCTTTCTCTGTCCTTTAGAGTCTCGAGCACAGAAAAAGGCCCAAGGCTACCTAGTCAGGGTTTTTTTTTTTTTTTTTTTTTTTTTTTTTGCAACGCAACAGCAGGGACTGCAACGGCACTGCGCACGCGCAGACTGGCTCCGCCCCTCCGCTTCCTTCTCAACCTTGCAGCACTGGGGAGGCGTGATGGCGGGGCAATCTGACCAATCAAGAGCGGTGTCTAAGAAGCGCGCGCAGGAGCCCGCAATCCCGTAGGGCCAAGAAGGCTTTGGGATTCTTTGTGCGCCTGCGCAGAAGTTCGGCGTGTAGCGGGTTGGGGGTAGAAACTGTATGGGAGGAGTTGCTTGAAGCTAGAGATTTGAGGGTGGGGCTGCAGTGCTGCGCTCCGCCTCTTTTGCTAGGAAGGCGGGGAATTTCTCTTTCTTAGAGGTGTTAAACTCACAAAACAGGATCCTGGAAGTTCCCACCATTCAGGCGCTGTTTCCGGAGGCTATAGCCCTGTCACCCGTAACTAGGATAGGGACGCACGACAAAATGGCTGACAGCCATTTTACAGCCCCCCCCACAGAAAGTGCGCATGCGCCAGGTTCAACTAGCTATTTACTACGCAGAGTCTGATCAAACAGTCCTACGCACCCACTTTGGCCAGTACCATTCACAGCGGACCAATTACGATAGGAGAGGAAAAAATCAAGACAAAAAATTATCCCGTAAAATTTTCGAGCCCAGGAAAAAGTAATTGACAAAACATGACCTCACTTTCACAAGTTATAATAGAATCTCACAAATTGTAATACAGTTTCGAAGTCAATCCATTACGTTGATTAGCACAGCCCCAGGCTAGTCATTCCATCATATGTGCCTAAGTAAATCCTCTGGGCAGATTTGGGGGATCCTGGATTTCCAGTGAAAACATACAGTTTCTTAAAAATGTGTTAGTAATACATGTTTCCAGTATATGATTACATTCACCGTGAGTGGTTGGTATGTACGTGACATATCTGAATTCTTTTTCGCTCCCAGCCCTTCCCCTCTATCAATGTTCCATCTCTCTCTCCCCCCCTCCCCCCCCTTTTTTTTTAACCTGGGATCAAACTAGGGGTTGTGTTTGTCAGGCGCCAGAAACACTGAGCTAAATCCTCGGCCTCCTTCCATCTCTTAGCTATTTTTATTTTATCTGATTGATTGATTGATTGAGACCGGGCCTCGCTTTGTAATTCAGGCTGGCCCTGAGCTCACTATGTAGCCCAGGCAAGCCTCAAACTCAGCAATCCTCCGGTCTCTGCCTCCCGAGTGCTGGGATGACCACGCCTGGCACTGTGGTATGTGGTATTGGTGGCTGGTGGGCGTGAGTCACCACGCACAGCATTGTACGTGGTTACCAGGATCGCACTGAGGACCTTGCGCTTGCGAGGCAGGCGTCGGAACCAATGAGCTAAATCTCCAGCCCACAAGCATTCTAATAGGTGTCGGGGTGGGTGTCATTTCACATACTCCCAGAGTGCAAGTTCTTGGTGATATGTGAGATGGAAGCATCTTTTCATGTGCTTATTTGCCATCTCTGCCCATCCCTCACCCATGTTTTTGTTTTTTTGAGACAGGGTCTCGCTTTGTAGTTCAGGCTGGCCCTGAGCTCACTATGGAGCCCAGGCAAGCCTCAAACTCAGCAATCCTCCTGCCTCTGCCTCCTGAGTGCTGGGATGACAGGCGTGAGCCACCATGCCCGGCACTGTGGTATGCGGTGTTGATTGTTGGTGGGCGTGAGTCTCCCAGCCCAGCATTATATATGGTTACCGGGGATCGAACTCAGGACCTTGAGCTTGTGAGGCAGGCGCCGCAACCACTGAGCTAACCCTCCGGCCCCATGAGATTTAATTGTGATTGTTATCTATTGATGTTTAGGGATGAAATTTCCCTTGTTTCCCATCCCTTGACTGGTGATATCTCTTCCTGTTTGATTCTGCTCCAGAAAACTGTATTTATTACTCTTGATTTAGGATGAAGTTGGACATTTCTATTTATCCACCCACAGGCCATTTTTACATGCAGATAATTATCAATGACAATTTTTTTTGCCCAGTAATGGCTGCAGGTCTGAGAAAAGACCATTTGAAGAGCCAATCTCCAATGGCTGAGTGTGTAAAAAATATGATACCAAGCTTAAAAATAACTCTTTAATCATATGCACATAAGGGGGATAAAGGAAAGCACCAAGCCAACTGGGGATGGGAGCAAGGTTTGCTCGCTCTGCCCCAACCTTTGCTCGGCACAGGTCTGAGATCACACAGACAAGGCGAAGTGGGCTGTGATGTAGGACAGGGAGAGGACTGATGAGAGGCAGAGGGGAGAGGCACGGGCTTGCAGTAGTCTCAGTCAGTGCACTCCAACACAGATTCACTCAGCGCAAGGTCCCAGTAGTGTTCAGCCCCATGCTTTTTGAAATGTTCACGAGCCATGTTCTCTGTAGGGCACTGTTTAAACTTCATCTCTCCAAAGCTCCGGTCTTTGGCTGTACCCTAAGAAATAAACACAAAATTCTTAAAAAACCAAAAACCTGCAATTTCCTGGGGATTTTTTCCTGGTTGAGAAGCCCCAAGGCCAGGTAAGACTCACTGTGTAGCCCAAGCTGTCTCTGAACTCACAGCAATCTTCTGCCTCGGCCTCCTAATTGGTAGGATTACAGGCATGTGCCATTATGTCCAGCTTTCTTTTTCTTTTTTTGAGACAGGGTCTCGCTTTGTAGCTCAGGCTGGCCCTCAGCTCACTATGTAGCCCAGGCAAGCCTCAAACTCAGCAATCCTCCTGCCTCTGCCTCCCGAGTGCCGGGATTACAGGCGTGAGCCATCGCCCGGCATTGTTGTATGTGGTACTGATTGCTGGTGGGCCTGAGTCTCCATGCCCAGCACTGTATGTGGTTACCGGGAATCAAACTCAGGACCTCGCGCTTGCCAGGCAGGCACCAGAACCACTGAGCTAAATCTCCAGCCTGATGTGCAGCTTTTTTTTTTTTTCTTTACTGTGTTAGGGACCAAGCCCAGAACCTTACACCTGTTAAGTATACCTGTTAAATACTCTGCCACAAGGCTGTATTTTCCAGCCCTGCAATTTCTTATCAAATTTGATATAATTTTTTTTTGAGACAGGGTCTCACTTTATAGTTCAGGCTGGACCTGAGCTCACTATGTAGCCCAGGCAAGCCTGGAACTCACAGGAATCCTCCTGCCTCTGCCTCCTGAATGCTGGGATGACAAGCGTGAGCGACCACACCCAGCACTGTGATATGTGGTACTGGGGATTGAACTCAGAACCCTGCACTTGCCAGGTAGGAGCCAGAACAACTGGGCTAAATCCCTGGACGAATATATTCTTTTAAAGACCTAATAATATCTGTATAACAATGTCTGTAACTGAATGTGATTTTAGTTTTGTTTTGAGATAGGGTTTCGCTGTGTAGTTCAGGCTGGCCCTGAGCTCACTATGGAGCCCAGGCAAGCCTCAAACTCAGCAATCCTCCTGCCTCTGCCTCTTGAATACTGGGATTACAGGCTTGAGCCACCAAGCCCAGCATTTGTAGTATTTGGTACTGACTGCCCATGGGTGTGAGTCACCTGGTATTGTTGTATGTGGTTACTGGGGATCGAACCGGGGACCTTGCGCTTGTTATGCAGGTGCTGGAACCACTGAGCTAAATCTCTGGCCCTATTTTTGGTCTTTTAGAGATGGGGTTTTATTATGTTGCTCAGGCTGGCCTCAAACATGCTATGTAGCCCACAATGGCCCTGAACTCAGTGATCCTCCACTTTAGCTCACTGAGTCATGGGATTATACATGTGGGCCACCACACCTGTGATTTTATGTTGAAATCAGCTATAACTTCTACACCCTGGACACATGCATGAATTCTTTGTTTTACTTATTTATTTTTTTTGCTTTTTGAGACAGGGTCTCGCTTTGTAGTTCAGGCTGGCCCTGAGCTCACTATGGTGCCCAGGCAAGCCGCTGCGAACTCAGCAATCCTCCTGTCTCTGTCTCCCGAGTGCTGGGATTACAGGCGTGAGCCACCACGTCCAGCATTTGAATTCTTTGTCTTTTGAGACAAGGTATTAGTATGTAATTCAAGCAGACCGGGCACTCACTATGAAGCCCAGGCTACCCTTGAACTTGCAGCAATTCTCCTGTCTCACCCTCCTGAATATTGAGATTACAGGGATGCATCCCCCAGTGATGCATAAATTTCCATAAATTCATATGCATGGCAGTTTTGGTGTATTGACTAAAGGTAAAGGATGAGGAATTCTGTTTAGTACATAATCAGAACAGCAAATCAGGGGGCTGGGGATTTAGCTCAGTGTTTCCAGTGTCTGCCTGGGAAGAGCAAGATACTGAGTTCAATCCCCAGTATCCATGTACCACTTATCACAATGCCAGGCGTGGTGGCTCATGCCTGTCATTCCAGCACTCGAGAGGCAGAGGTAGGAGAATTGTTGAGTTCGAGGCTTGCCTGGGCTACATAGTGAGTTCGGGGCCAGCCTGAACTACAAAGCGAGACCCTGTCTCAAAAAAAAAAGGACAGCAAATCAAGAAGAACTATGTGAGACAGGATGAGATAAATCTGGCCCTCACCAGGCCCTTAGGACTAGATTTAGGTATTCAAGGAAAAAGGAAATAAGAAGCTGAAAGAAATCTTTTTACAATTTAGTCTAACTACATATAAGGCACAAACTGTATAGCTAAATGACAAAGGATAATTGGAGTAAGAGAGAAATAGAAGGAAACCTATAGAAAATCGTATTTGAGAGCTGGAAATTTAGTTCAGTGGTTCCAGCACCTGCCTAGCAAGCACAAGGTCTCTGTTTCGATCCAGTAACCACATACAATGATAAAATATCAGGTGTGGTGACTCACACCCACCAACAATCAGTACCACATACCACAAATGCTGGGCTTCATGGCTCACTCGAGAGGCAGAGACAGGAGGACTGCTGAGTTCAGTGCTTGCCTGGGCTACATAGTGAGCTCAGAGCCACCCTGAACTACAAAGCGAGACCCACTCTCAAGAAAGAAAGAAAAAAAGAAAATCATATTGGAGAAAAAGATCAATACTGTGTGAACAGCATTCTCAACAGTTTACAGCAATAGCAGCTACTAAGTGACATCTCAAGAGGCTTTCAGGGAGCTTAAACTGAACTGGACTTATTTCTAAGCCTGAGACACAATTCTTGAGAATTCTCAGTTAAAAGGGAGAGAATATGGAGACCTGGACATCCAAGACAATATCAAGTAGGGACTTACGAAAGAGAAGCAAGTATTATCTACGATTATCTAATTTGAATAAATTGGGTCTCAAATAAAACAGATTACATGGAAAATTCTTTTGGGGGTACCAGGGATTAAACTTGGAACCTTGTACTTGTGAGGCAGGTGTGGTGCCACTGAGCTATATTCCTGGCCCCTCCATGAAAAGTTCCTGAAAGTAAACTATAGAGTAGTCCAAAGGGCTCAGAGAATAGGAAAGGGACTTATTTTTTCATGGTCCTGCAGGACTGTACCTAGGGCTTCTGCACAGTTACATCACCAGCCCATGTTTTATTTTTTGAGATAAAATTCTCTTTGAAATTTTTTCTCTTTTTGAATCAGGGTCCCACTTTGTAGTTGAGGCTGGCCCTGAGCTCACTATAGAGCCCAGGCAAGCCTGGAACTCAGCAATCCTCCTGCCTCTGCCTCCCGAGTGCTGGGATGACAGGCATTATGGTGTGTGGTGCTGATTGCTTCTGGGAGTGTTACCACACCCAATATTGTGGTATGTGGTTACCAGGATCGAACCAGGGACCTTGCATTTGCTAGGCAGGTTCCAAAATGAGTGAGCTAAATCTCCAGCCTTTGAAATAAAAAAAAAAATATTTGGCACCAAATTACTCTAGAAATTACTTATTTTTTAGTCTGTCCCATTTCAGCATTCTATTTGGATAGTATTAAATCATCAAGAGCTGGCTCAATTTGTACTTCAGGGATTTACAAAGTATCACCTACCTCCCAGACTAGCACACATTTGTTAGTTTTCTTCACAGCTTCCTCATCAGATTCCTCATCATCTGGAAAAGATAATATAGCTAAATCTTAAGACAAATGACGAGAGATTTAGGTTCTAAACAAATAATAATCAAGTCTACCCAAATTCTTGTAAATATTATTACCTTTTCCCATGTGTTGGAATATGTTTTTTTTTTTCTGTTAATCTTTATTTTCCCCACATTAGACTGGAAGCTCCAAATAGGCGGGGACATTAATTCAACAAACATTTATTGAGCACCTACTGTGTGTCAGGAGCTATGCCACATACTGAGAATAAGGAAATAAAAGACAAGCAGTCAATAATAAAAACTTTATCTTAAGCACCTTCGGAGCCGGGCTTCACATGCCAATGTGAATATTTTCAAGAACTTTTTAGCCAGTGGGAGAGGGCAGAGAAACCAAATGAACAAAAGAGATCTCTTTTTCCTTTACTATGAAAGACTAAACTCAGGGTCTGGTGCTCGCTAGGTAAGCACAGTACCACTGGGCCACACCCTTTCTTCAAATGTGAGATAGGACTTCACTGAACTGCCCAAACTGACCTTAATCTTGCAATATTCCTGTCTGATCCTTCACCTGGGTCTCCCAAGTAGCTAAGATTACAGTTGCATGAAACACAGTCCATACTGGAAATGTTTTAACACTTAGAAAATAAAGTTTAGGTTAATTATAGTGCAAAAATGTACATTATATATCCTGAGGACAAAAAATATGACAAGAAGGCCACAGTTAAATTTTTAAAAAGGCTCCTAGCCAGGCAGTGGCACCTTTGTGTAGTCCCAGGTATTGGTACTTGGGGAGGGCGGTTTGAAACACACTCTTGCCATGTTGTCCAGGCTGGCCTTGAATTCTCAGCAATCTTCTTGCCTCAGCACTGAATAGTGGGGGTTTTTTTGAGACAGGATCTTGTTATGCAGTTCAGGCTGGCCCTGAACTTGTGGAAATCCTTCTGCCAACACTCCCAAGTGCCAGGCTTACAAGCGTGTGCCATATGCCTGGCTAGCCCCCTGAATTACATGAATGTGCCACCAGGCTTAGCAGCTGCAGCTGCAGCTACCTAAGGGATTCAGGCAGGGCTCTTTGAGTCCAAGAGCTGGAGATCATCCTGGGCAACACAGGCCCTATCTCATAAAAACAAAAAAGAAAAAAGCTATGCTTCCTGCAGATGTTAAATGCTAATCTAGTCTTTAAAGATGGGGGTAGTAAGAATCAACAGAAATATGATGGCCAAAAGATATACAGATTTGACATTCAATAGTAGAATGATCATCTAGCATGCACGAAGCTCTGGGTTTTATCCTCAGTACCACAAAAAGAATATAAAATAGAGCAAAACAACTTTTTTGTAGTGCTGGGGAGTGGATCCAAGATCTTTCAAATGATAGGAAGTACTCTATCAGTCATAACCCCATCATATAGCTGGGTGTGGTGGCACGTGCCCATAATCACAGCACTCAGGAGGCTGAAGTAGGAGGATTGCTGTGAGCTCAAGGCCAGCCTGAACTGCATAATGGGACCCTATCTCAGAACAAAGGTTAAAAAAAAAAAAATCTACAAAGCCTATGAAGTACTTTTTTCTTGATCAAAGCAGGTTTTCTTGGTCTGAAAATCCTTAAAAATTGATTTTGATGCATATGATCATGTAATACTGTGTAACTCTCTAGTAGGGCTGCAGTCTGAATGGGTCCTCCTAAAGCTCCTCAACACTGGTGTTAGCAGAAGTGTCACAAGGAGGGTAAATCGGTGGACAGAGGTGCCTCCCCACCTCCCGCAGCTCTCCCGCTTCGTCCCGGCTAACCCCCATTCACCATCTCCCTTCGTGTTAGATGTCTGTTCATCCCACTTTATCCGATGCAGCATAAGACGCTTAAATTTCTTCTGGGCCTTGGGGCCTGAAAATAGAGAAGGAGAATTTTGCCAGAGCTATGGAAGACAATGAGGTAGAGAGGACCTCTGAGCTCATCTAATGCTCAGACATTACTGTGGTAGTTGACACAGGAACCTTGTCTGTGACCGTCTACTCTAAAAAGCACACAAACAGAGCAGCAGCACATTATATTGTGTATAGGTATGGCTCTAAACTATAGTTTACTCCCTTTTCCCCAAGGTGCAAATCACTAGACTTCGGGCTGTCTGGGGTCAGTCACCCTCAACATTTTCAGACTCACCCCCTTCCACTACTACCACGTTGACATCCTTGTGCAGTACCACAACCCCTGTCAGGTACAGCTGCCCAGCATTGGCCTCAATCTTGAACTTCTTGGCTGGGTTGCTCAAATTTCGAACTCTAGAGGAGGGAAAAGTTTAGTTATGTCTTCATTTTTAGCATTAGTAACTGTCTGAAGAGTGGTAACTAAACAGATGACTCCAAAATGGTTCTCTCTAAAAACAAAGGCCCTCTGGAGCAAATAAGTCTACTTCCAAGAGGCTGTATTTCTTTAAAGTGTTGTCCTATACATCTCACATCAAATCAAATTTACTAAGAATAAAACAGGAGGGCCAGAGGGTTAGCTCAGTAGTTCCGGCGCCTGCCTCGCAAGCGCAAGGTCCTGAGTTCGATCCCCGGTAACCACATATAATGCTGGGTGTGGAGACACGCCCACCAACAATCAACACCGCATACCACAATGCCAGGCGTGGTGGCTCACGCCTGTCATCCCAGCACTCGGGAGGCAGAGACAGGAGGATTGCTGAGTTCGCGGCGGCTTGCCTGGGCACCATAGTGAGCTCAGGGCCAGCCT
>PVIC010051575.1:0-10000 GCA_004025085.1 Thryonomys swinderianus
GGGGAAGGAATAAATATGATACAGAAAGAAAATAAAAGAGCATGTATAAGGGGGGAGGAGGGGGGAGTGGGTAGGGATATGGGTAAAAATGAGAATTAACTTGTGGCATATACTGGTACAAATTTCCCAATGTTATATGTGATTTTGAGATGTATATAAATTGTACCAATAAAGAATTCAATTAAAAAAAAAAGAAACTCTAGCATTTTAAAACTTCATAGACAACTGGTCATATGGAAAGGGTAACCTCTTATTGCTTGATGAACAAACTGGTAAGGTTAGGGTAGACTGACAACAACTAAATGCTAAACTTCTCTCTTTTTTTAAATAAGCTCCACTTTTTTTTTTTTTTTTTTGAGACAGGGTCTCGCTTTGTAGTTCAGGCTGGCCCTGAGCTCACTATTGTGCCCAGGCAAGCCTCGAACTCAGCAATCCTCCTGTCTCTGCCTCCCGAGTGTTAGGATGACAGGCGTGAGCCACCACACCCGGCACTGTGGTATGCGGTGCTAACTGCTGGTTGACTGTTGGTGGGCGTGACTCACCACACCCAGCATTATATGTGGTTACCGGGATTGAACTCGGGACCTTGCGCTTGCGAGGCAGGCACTGGAACCACTGAGCTAAATCTCCGGCCCAAGTAAGCTCCATTTTAACTGGAAATGTTAAGATCAACTTATGACACAACCATAAATGAATCATACTTTCAGAATATTACTTCTAAGAAGTCTTTATAAAAAATTTAAGCTAAAGTTTAAGAAAGTCCTTTTGTAATTTTAAACAAAAAGCAAGACCATGCTTGTGTCATTTCACATTACAGAACGCTGAAAAAAAAAATTAATATGTATGCTGATTTCAGAAAAGTTCATAAACATAAATAGGGTCTTTAATATAACCCCAACAGATATAAGCATATTAACAAGCCTTAGAAGTTGAAAACAGTATTAACATGAAAGATATACTGTAGCTGGGGATTTAGCTCAAGTGGTACCATGTCTACCTTGGAAACAGAAGGGCCCAAGTTTGATCCCCGGTACCACAAAAAAAAAAAAAAAGAAAGAAAGAAAGATATACTGTAGGATATAATATTGACAGGAAACCTGACTTGATCTGAGCATAATTAAACTAGCAAGTACTGGAAACACTGTTATAAGCCAGGCAAACATGACAGAAAGTTCAGGAATTCAATGAAGAACATAAAAATGTAACACATACATTGTGAAAAAGTTGTAGTTTGGGGTTAAGATTTCACTGGGGCCGAAGGGTTAGCTCAGTGGTTCTGGCACCTGCCTCACAAGTGCAAGGTCCTGAGTTCGATCCCAGGTAACCACATACAATGCTGGGCGTGGAAACTCATGCCCACCAGCCATCAATACCACATACCACAGTGCCGGGTGTAGTGGCTCACGCCTGTCATCCCAGCACTCGGGAGACAGAGGCAGGAGGATTGCTGAGTTTGAGGCTTGCCTGGGCTCCATAGTGAGCTCAGGGCTAGCCTGAACTACAAAGTGAGACCCTGTCTCAAAAAAAAAAAAAAAAAAAATTAAGATTTCACTAAGAAGGTCACACTGGCTTGAGATTTAAAATATAGATGCAGAAAAACACAAAGTACAGCTGTCAAAGCCTTAACAATACATGAAGAACCTGTATGAGAGGAAAAACAAAACTACACCAGCCAGAAGATGGGAAAAATGCTTAGAAAATAGTTAAAAGTCAAGAAAAGTATATACCAAGATTAAGAGATAGGCAGATTACAAAATTCACAATAAATGTATGCTTCCATAGATTTTTCTGCCTATCTCAAATGACGTCACTGTTAAAAGTACAATCTTACCTGAAGACAATGTGACAAATTATACAAAAGCTTAAAAATACATAAAATTTGGCTGCAGACATTACTCCTTTAGGTACTGCCTTAAGGAAATGCACAAGAATAGAGGGCATCTACAGCAGCAATTTTTATAATTGAAAAGGATCATCTTGTATAAAGTAGGCATGTTTAACCTAAAAACCACACACAGACATTGACAGAAATACAACCTCACAGGGTTATGAACTTTTCACATTACAATATGATTTTGTTTGTTTGTTTGTTTGTTTGTTTGTTTGGAGACAGGGTCTCACTTTGTAGTTCAGGCTGGCCCTGAGCTCACTAGGCCAATATTCAGTAACGCCTTACAACAAAAAAATGCCTAAACATCAATTTTGTAATTGTAGCCCAGGCAGGGTTCAAACTCATCAATCCTCCTGCCTTTGCCTCCTGAGTGCTAGGATTACAGGCGTGAGCCATCCAGCACTGTGCATAGTATATAGTATTGATTGCTGGTGGGTGTGAGTCACCATGCCCAGCATTATATATGGTTACCCGGGATCAAACTCAGGGCTTGCAAGGCAGGCGCTGGAACCACTGAGCTAAATCTCCGGCCCTACAATATGATTTTTAGGAATACTTTTCATGACTTGACTTCAATGCACTGAGTGCAGACTGAGTGTGTGACAGTGGGATGCTATGAATGGCAGGCGCGGTGCAGCAAGAACTCCACCTTCTCGCCCGCCAGAGAGTCGAGTAGAACACTTCCTGCAGCAGACATTACAGGCGCTCAGGTGATGTGGCAAACAAAGTCCAGTGATTACCAGGCATTTATTGCTATGAAGGCATTTATTGCTAAAGACAGGCATTCACTGCTCTTAAGCAAATAGGTTGTCTGATTTAATTATTAAATTTGGGCAACTACATCCATCCATCACACCAGATATCGATGTATCAGTTTCTCTAAATCAAGGTCAAAGAGCCCACTAGATTAATGTACATGCTGTCCTTCTCTTTTAAGGTTAAAATTTTAAAATAATAAAAAATAAAAAATTTTGCTACTTATGTACATTAACTATATTATATATTTTATAAGTGGCCCAAGACAATTCCTCTTCACTAAGTATGGCTCACATAAGCCAAAAACCTAGACACCCACTTGGTATAGCTTTTAAAATTATATAACATTCAATAAATTAAAAAGTTCAATGATTAAAAGGGTTACAGAGCCAGGCATGATAGTCCATGCCTATGATCCCAGCATTTGAGAGGCTGAGACAGAAGGATCTCTCAAGTATAAGGATAGGCTGATCTACACAGTGATTTGAAGGCTCACCTGAACTGCATACTATGATCCTGTCTCAAAAAAGAAACAAAAAGGGCCGGAGGGTTAGCTCAGTGGTTCCGGCACCTGCCTCACAAGCACAAGGTCCTGAGTTCAATCCCCGGTAACCACATACAATGCTGGGCATGGTGACTCACGCCCACCAGCAATCAATACCACATACCACAGTGCCGGGCGTGGTGGCTCACGCCTGTCATCCCAGCACTCAGGAGGCAGAGTCAGGAGGACTGCTGAGTTTGAGGCTTGCCTGGGCTACATAGTGAGCTCAGGGCCAGCCTGAACTACAAAGCGAGACCCTGTCTCAAAAATAAAAAAACAAAAAACAAAACCAAGGAAAAAAATCAAATACAATGCGTGTAGATTTAATTTTTTCTATGTAAGTGTTAAGATCTACATATTTAAACTTTAGTATCCTATTAAATAAAAAGCAGAGATCTCACATACTAGTTTCACAAATGGCAAATAAGCAAATAAAATGATGTCCAACATCATTAATCATTAGGAAAATATAAAACTACAATCTAGGTGTGATGGTATACACCTATAGTCCCATTACTCAGAAAAATGAGGGAGGAGGATCACGAGCCCAAGTTCCAGCCTGCATGATATTATCTCATAAAATAGTAACATTTAAAATGTCCTACTGCCAAAAAATAATAAGCAGATGGTAGAATGTCAGATTGAATTAATCTTTCCATGCTTTTATATCACACTGTATCTCAGTGTATACAATTAAAATTTATCAATTCAAGGTAATATTGCCAAATAAATACAGTGAGGATTAATTTTTTTTTTTTAAGACAGGGTCTCGCTTTTGTAGTTCAGGCTGGCTCTGAGCTCACTATGTAGCCCATGCAAGCCTTGAACCCAGCAATCCTCCTGCCTCTGCCTCCCGAGTGCTGGGATGACAGGCATGAGCCACCACACCCGGCTAGTGAGGATTATTTTTAAAGAAAGGTAAAGATCTTACTATAAGTGATATTGCTTCCTTTCTGATTCTCATATGTATATTCGAGTGCTTGAAAAAAAAAATAAAGCATAGTTGACACCTCTCAGTTGTAAGGATTTTAGATCTTAGTTGTTAATGAAAACATCCAAGACATGGAGGAGCAGCACCTTATAAGGTGTGCTTTATTTGGCAAGTTAGTCAGGCCCTGAAGATACGGTCCAAAGAAATTAGTCAACATCCAATTTGTTTTTAGTCCAAAATGAAAAGGAAGCTATTCTAAGATTTAAATATGAATGGGAAATAGTAAAAGTTTCCGTAATATGATCGTGTTAATTCTAAAATATCTTATGAAACTAAGCCATGTCAGAGTTAATAAGTCTTTCACGGAAATGACTTAGCCAACCACCTGAATACCTCAGGAACTTGAGAGAGTATTAAGTTTCTCATCTGAAGTACAAGCACTCCACTGTCACCTATATCCATCCCATCTGCAGTCAAAATAGGCCTCTAGATTTGTTCTGAATATGGTTATGGTCACTACCTTGCTTCCACAATGGAACAGTGATGACTAAATCAGTATCAGGCTCTCAGACGGTGAATAAGCGAGGTGTACAGTAGCATGTAAAATCTCCTGTTAGAATCACCACCCTATGAAAAGACCTCTACACTGTGCCAGCAACAAAATGGCCTCTTTTCCTATGTGCACCAAAGGGTAGCCTATCAGTAAGCTCCCTAACATGCCACCCAGGGCAGCCAATCTCAACCTGTCACAATGCTCTCCGAGCCCCAACTCTCCCTCTCTCTCCCTCTCCCTCTCTCTCTCCCTCCCTTCCCTTCCCCCAGCCTTTACTGCCATTAAAGCTTTGGGGGGCTGGGGATTTAGCTCAGTGGTTCCAGCGTCTGCCTGGCAAGCACAAGGTCCTGAGTTCAATCCCCGGTATCACATACAACAATGCTCAATGTGGTGACTCACATCTGTAATCCCAGTACTTGGGAGGCAGAGGCAGGGGGGTTGCTATGAGTTCGGGGCTAGCCTGGGCTAAACAGTCAGCTCAGGATCAGCCTAATCTAAAAAAAAAAAAAAAAAAAAAAAGCCTTGTTATGGGCATTCCTATTTTGACTTGTTTTTCTTTTACCTCCCACTAGGTTGTTTTATGACACAGGTGGAACATAAAAGACCTTCTGACAGAGTTATACAAAAAACAATGATATACAGTCATTTATGTTCTAATACAAAATTCACATACATATAATAAGAAGAGCCAGTTATAGGACATTAAAAAAGAACTGAATGGATGGGCCGGAGGGTTAGCTCAGTGGTTCCGGCGCCTGCCTTGCAAGCACAAGGACCTGAGTTCAATCCCCGGTAACCACATATAATGCTGGGCGTGGTGGCTCATGCCTATAATCCCAACACTCGGGAGGCAGAGACGGGAGGATTGCTGAGTTCGCGGCGGCTTGCCTGGGCACCATAGTGAGCTCAGGGCCAGCCTGAACTACAAAGTGAGACCCTGTCTCCAAAAAGCAAAAAAAAAAAAAAAAACTGAATGGAAAAATGTATTTATTGGTATCAAGGATAAATCTAAAATGTAATCTAAAAATACCATTTTACATATAATCAAGTATACAGAAAAAATTAATGAGCATAGATTACTGTATTTTAGCTATTACTGACAAATGTACAGGTCACTTAATTTTTACTAATTTTAACTGAAATTTGCATGCAGATCATAATATTCACTAGTAAGATTTACACACTTTCTATTTAACTGTTTTATTTATAACCACAAACATAAACATTGGGAAAAATTTTATCTTAAAGACTCGATACAAATAATTACAATATATCAATATATATTATGATGCATTTATTATGTTACATCAATATGATAAATGTTTAGACATACTGCTTTAAATATATACCTGGCATTTTTTTTTAAAAGTTGCAGAGCAACATATTTGTAGGGAATGGTGGTACATATTAGGATGTAGAAATGAAAAGTAAAACACAGGTAAAGGTTACATCCAGAAGGAAGGAAGCTGAAAGAGGCTGAGAGACATATATGTCACACTTTAAATAGTTCTCTACTGTAGATATGCATACACATTTTAAAAGAGATATTATAAGATACTATGCAATAGTCTAGATATTATAAGCTAATAAGGAAGAATCATATTACAACCAAAACAATAAACCAGCAAATTCCAACTGAAAGTCCAGTTCTAGAATGGCTTCATCATTTACATGCTACCTGGTATCTGTATGTGAATGTATGGCCAAGTATGTATCACGACGGTACAGAAACACTCACAGGAGCCACAGGATGTGTAACCTAAGATGCTCAGACATTCCTCAGGCCACTCCAGGGACAGAGTGTCCCAGACCGATGGAGCTCTGCTCCACAGCTGCTAGGAGAGCTACCATTCTATCCCCTGAAGAAACACGGCCCAGCAGCTCAAGAGGGACGGAGTGCTGCTTTCCAAGGCCACCTGTACGTCCTCAGCAGAAGAAAACACACCTTCACAGGCATAATACAAAGGGTATCTTCTGGAGTCCTGACTCTTGCATGACAAAGCGACTCTTCCTGCAAAAACTTTCCATAGAAGGAGATGAGATATGCTTCACTCCGCTCAGAATCTCTGACTCCCTTACTCATAGAGAAGCAATTGCCCCTAAGGCAGATCCTTTTATAGCATTTGCTTTAGTAAAGAGTAAAGCATTTTATGACGAATAAAATAGCCCAATAAACAAAGAGGGTGGTAAGGAGGAATGCAAACCACATGCTCAACTGGGACCCTCAAAAACACCCACCAGCTAGACTGTGTGATTACATAATGGTGTCTGCTTATGTATTTTACTTGCAAACCAAAGTGCTGCATAAAAAGAGGTTTGTTTTATAGCTACCAATGGTATACATTCAAAGGCAAAGACACAGTGTACATGTGACACTACTACTGATACTAATCAAAACTAAATCAGTTTCAAAACTAACCCAAGTAGAATCAAGTTATTGCAAAAATGACATATTTTTCTAATTTTTAGAAACTGTATTTCCATTTTAAAAATAACTAAAAAATTAATACCTATAAATGGAAAAAGAAGACTTTTCCCAACAAAATGAAGCTAGTAAGAACTTGGCAAGTCAGACAAACATCATTAAAGGAAAAGCTAGTCCTTGATCATTTATTGTAAGAAACCAGATTGTTTCCATTCAGAAAACAGTACCAATTATTCCACCAAAAGGTACTTTTCCCAAACATAAGCACCCAACAATCTAAAAATTGTTTTCACATACAGAACCATCACTCAGCAAGATAGAACACACCAAAATCAACACCACAAAGGTCACACTCACCAAAAGGAACATGCTGATTCAGCACCATAATGTAAACTCATGACTTAAGAAGCCTGTTTGAGGCAGAGGCTCCAAAACGGTATTTCTCAAACTGTCCTTAAATCCCCTGCACTGCTCGTCAGATAAGCGGACTCCCTCTTCCTACCTAGATATGTTAATGGAGTACATCTTCAGTGAGGCCCAGAGATCCGTGTTTTTATTATGAGTTCCAGGTGACACTGACACAGGTGGCCAATCTCCAGAAACTCCCCCACCCTCCCACACTCCTTAAGACACTCCCTCCTGCCAGTGTGATAGCACACCGCTGCCCAGCACAGAGTCTCAGCACGCAGGAGACCGAGGCAGGACTGCTGAGAGCTCAAGACCAGCCTGAGCTATACAGCACAAGGCCCTGTCTCAAAAGTAGACAGATTGTTTCGGTTTATACCTCATGTCCTCCAAAACCCCCTGCACTCAGAGCCTGGTGCTCCTGGGAAGGCAACTGCATTAGGGAGGATACAGCTAGATTGGTGCTGGGAGGGTGGACAGGGAGGTGGTCACGGGAGGAGTGACCGGGAAGGCCATGTTTTCCTCCATGCCTCCCCATCTCTTTCTGCCTCGGGGCTGCCATGGTGTGAGCAGTTCTCCGCCTGACCCTTCCCCATACCGTCCTGCCTTAGATCCAGCGCCCTGGGGACTGAAAGCATGAGCCACAGGAAGCCTCTTTCCTTTAAACTGGGGTGTTGGTTACTGTCTCTGGAACAAGAAAGTGACGAAGGTACAGGCCATCCATAGGCACTCATAGGAAAGCCTCAATAATCCAGTCACACAGCTCCAGTCAATATTCCAAGTCTATAAAGCCATTCCTGGATATGTGAAGCACGTGACCGAAGACGCAATGGAGTCTCCACTCCAAATGAGTATTTCAAAGGAAGCAGAGCCAGGCTGCTATCTGAAAGGACAAAACTGATTTTTCTTTTTCTCTATCCACGCAATATGCCATCCATTGCAGCTGTGACCTTGTAAGGAACGGCAACACTGCAAGAGGCACGCAAGCTGCAAACAATACACACAAACCAAACCGCAGACCACATCTGGATCCGAGATTTCCTTCAGTTTACACTTCAGGAGGGGAGTGGTCCTGAATCACTGTAACTCTTGATGATACTTGATGTTCAAATTACATTGGAATTTTGTTTCTTACAGTTTAGGTGGAGGGGTGAGGACGGGACTGAGACAATCCACACTGAGCTTATACTCCAAGCCCTTAATTTTTATTCTGAGGCAGATTCTCACTAAATTGACCAGCTGACCTCAAAGTTTCCATCTTTCCTGCGTCAGCCTCTGTAGTAGCCAGGATTACAGATTTACACCACCACACCCAGCCTTCCTTTGTTTTTAAAGTTTGCTTCATCAATGACTGTGATCTCTCAGGGAAATGAAACAGATCTTACTCATTTTTATATCCTCAAGCTCTACGAAATGTCACTGAATGGATAAAATATATAATTAATTTCTCAATTTCATTTTTTTACTTCATTTTGTAAATGTTGTATTTTATTAGTACACATTTGCAGTACATGATGTTTACAATCCTAGTGCAGAGTTGGTACACATACATAACACATTTAATTCTTCCTTCCTTCCCCTATTCCTTTCCTGCCTTTCCTTTAGTTTTTCCTCCCTTTCCCCTCTTCTCTCACTTCCCCCATCTCTTGATCTTCTTCCTACTACAGAAAAATACAGTTCTCTATTTCCTATTAACTATCTTTTATTTTGCACTTTATTTATAATTTTGGTTTCTCATATAAAAGAAACAATGCAATATTTAAGCTACAGTGTCTGATTTATAGAAAAAGGGACTTTACAAAAACTAAACTGTTAGAAATGTAAGAATGGACTAGGGATGTAGCTCAGCAGTGCCTCGCCTGCCTGGCAAGCATGAGGTCCTGAGTTCAATTCCTGGTGGAAAAAATAAGAGACAGAAATATAAGAATGCCTTTCAATCATTGTTTAGGCCTCTCTGAAAACATCTGTAAAGGTAATGAATTTTTATTTCAAATACTAAAGTTATATTACTAGGGTGAATAAAGTGGCATTAATATGAATGCATACCTTATTTTATATAATTTCTTTTATAAAAATTTTTATCATTTTCATGTACTTCTCAAGGAAGTTCAGTATCAAATTATCTGAATATACAGTGATAATAACTGAAACTTGGTGATTTCAAATAAATTGTCCAAATTTGCCTAACTTAGCTAGGAAACAGCACTAAGTCTAGCTTATCTCACTTTTTTTTTTTTTTTTTTTGAGACAGGGTCTTGCTTTGTAGTTCAGGGTGGCCCTGAGCTCACTATGTAGCCCAGGCAAGCCTTGAACTCAGCAATCCTCCTGTGTCTGCACTGTGGTATGTGGTATTGATTGCTGCTGGGTGTGAGTCACCATGCCCAGCATTATATGTGGTTACCGGGATTGAACTCAGGGCCTTGCATTTGTGAGGCAGGTGCTGGAATCTCCGGCCCATAGCTTATCTCACTTCTTATCCAGTGCCCACCCCTCAT
>PVIC010051576.1:0-12436 GCA_004025085.1 Thryonomys swinderianus
CGTCCAAATACTTTTATTTACTCATCTCTACTTTTAAAAATTAACATATATTTTATTTCTGCCATCTTTCAAGGAGTGGGTTTAATCAGATGATCTTTCCTACCATGTTTCAATAATACTTCGCCAGTATTTTATCATTGGCTAATCATTAACTATTATCTAACCAGTATTGATGATCTTTATTTTGAAAGACAAACAATGACATGGAATTCTTCACTATGCCATTTAAATTGAGATGATCATACAATTAAAATCACCGAAAATATTTGTCTGACCTATGTGTATGAATATCACTTAGAGTCTTTGAGATTTCAACATGAGGAACCTTGTCATAATTTTACTAGAAAAAAGTTACTATGAAGTTCAATAATTTCCTCCTACTTTTGTCTTAATAGAGAAAATAGCCTATCTAAAACAGTGACACCTGGTGGCTGCAAGTGAGTGTTGAAATGTTGCTCTAAATTTTGTAAAGTAGGTATGTTTGTGATATGCATAAATTATATCCCTTTTGGGAAGCTGCATATAGACATTGGACATTGGTAATTTTAATACAAATGAGAGCTAGGAGTGAGGCTAAGCTCCAAGATAATGCTTGACACTGTTTTAGAAAATATGCTAACATTTGGAAGTATATGTGGTTGCATATTTCATAACTGTCATACAAACTTAGCTGGCCCATTATTAACTTTTTCATGTTATAAGACTGTGGAATTTATTTATCATCATAACTTTGTTTACTTTGTCAAACATTTGAAATCAAATAATTCTGATTTTAAATGAAGGAAGGTATTTGTGAGAAAATATTGCTATTACCTCTGTAACCCAGGTTTTATTAGGAATAACCCAAAAATAATCAGAAAAATAAAACTACTTGTAAAGCTATTTTTAATTCTTTTTTCATTGAAATATTTATATTTTGGAACATTTTTTTTCTCTTTCACATATATCAAGTGAAATTATTGAATTATGGTCTTTTCTGAATGACTATAAGTTCTCTCATTCCTGCCACTTGAACTTCCAAAAGATTTAAAAGTCTAGCTGAAATGACTCTCACAGCAGAAAACATCTTTCGTTCCTGTGGAGTCCTCCCTCTCACTTGTACAGTGCGAATAGTGCTAAGAACAAAGTTATATGCTTTGTATTTCTTGTTCCAACCAGCCATCCTGAATCTTCCTTATTTATCATCGTAATCATTTTTATCTTGACTTGGAAATATCCCCTATTTAATAAACATTTTTTTTTCCTTCTAAACTTTCTACAAACCTTTACTCCACCTTTTAGGAACATGTATCCCTTCCCTGAAAATTTCTCCATCAATTACAAGTTCTCTTTCCATCTTTTCAATCATTTGCTTTTCACTTAATTAATTAATTTATTTTTTTGCCTTTAAGGGTGCATCTTCTTCAAAGTCCAAAACAACTCAGTTAATGGAATAGGCACCCAAGTAAGCAACTAACAAGAAATAAGAAACTCTTCACTTCATACTAAAATGTTTTTACTTTCTTTTGGGTACAAAATTCTAAAATGAGTCCAACTTTTAACTTACTCTTTTGTATAACACCACTCACAGCTAATTTAATACCATACATGTTGTGGCTCACAATAGTTACTTTTGATATTATTATTGTCTTAGGTTTTATGTAAAGAGAGACATCGATTTTATTTCAAAATGGGTGGGTTTTCCATTTTTCTCCTTTTAAAGTTTGTAATCAAGTGTTACTCTCACTTTTTTTCTGTTATGGTTATCATACATTAAGATATTCCTTTCCCCAATGATGAGAGTGACTGTGAGCTCTATGTAAAATATATCAAGAAAGAATTCAACTAAAAAAAAAGACATACTGAATGCACATTATGAATTACTTGGCCTTTCACTTGTAAGATTTCACTTGTGGACTTAGTGAATTCACAGTGTCCTAAATCTATCAGATTTGACACAGGATAATGGTATGGTCATGTATTACTGGACATAAATTGTGATAGTGTTTTGCTTAGTAAGTTTTATTAAGCAGCCCCTGTAATTCATTTCCTGTTTCCTTTCCCTGAAACACAGACAAAATTACTACTTGTATGAAAACTAAACCCCTCTCCAATTTTAGCATCAATGCTAAATTTGAGGTTAGAGACAATGGAGAGTGGGGAAATCAACACATTGCACTTATTATGTGGCACTGTATCTAGTGCTGTATGCTTTTTCTCATAATTTAGAGAATTTCTCTTTACCTGAAATATGCTTTATAATTCTGCTTATTAGAGTAGGTTCTGTTATATTCTATTCTTAGAGGCTTACCTCTGGGTTATCAACTTTCTGAAAATCTTTTTTCAAGCCATCCACATTTTTCAGAATTTTAATAAAGTACAGTAATGTGCAAATATTAAAAAATTGTTAACAAAAATTATGCAAAGCTGCTGGGCATGGTGGCTCACACCTGTAATCCCAGCACTTGGGAGGCAGAGACTGGAGGATTGCTGAGTATGAGGCTTGCCTGAGCTGCATAGTGAGTTCAGGGCCAGCCTGAACTACAAAGTGAGACCCTATCTCAAAAAAAAAAAAATTATGCAAAGCTGAGACCTTAATAGTACTATTAATTCTACAGCAAAAATTAACCCCTGTATATTTTTCTTCCAGCTCAGATTTTTGCTGTAATACTTCTACTTTTTCTTTCATTCATCAAATTTAGCAATAATCTCAGAATTTTATTCATGGGAGAATTTAATTAGCTTGTTTTCCAGTAGCAGCAATGACTCCAGGAAACTTCAGTGCCTTCACTTGCACTGTTTTCTCTATGTGTTAGGCCAGTGTGGACTTTGAAAACCGGTTCTGACTATGAAGCGCTATGGTAATATGTAAATAAATACTGTTAATGTCTGTATCTCAAGAAGGCTTCTGCTTTTTTACTACACTATTTGTAATGTCCATTGTTAGGCACTCTATACAGTAGTGATAAAGAACAACAAGCAGTGGCCCTACTCCACCCCAGAGCCTCACATAGGACTCAGGCACCCCCGGGTACTGTTCCTTTCCCCATGGCACAGAGAACTGAGGCCTGCCGACTGGTCCCCCTCCACCCCTCAGCCAAGGCTGCGCAGAGGACTCAGGTACCCCTGGGTGCCATTCCATTCCTGGCACGGAGGACTGAGGCCTGCTGATCAGCCCTGCTCCACGCCAGACCCATGCAGAGGACTTGGGTACCCCTGGACACCATTCCATTCCCAGCACAGAGGACTAAAGCCTGCCAACTGGCCCACTCCACCCTGGAGCTGCACAGAGAGGATTCAGATACAGACCTGGGCACCATCCCCACTGTGGTGGATTGAGACCTGCTGGCCAGCCCCCTCCCCCCACCTGAGCTGCATTGTGAGGACCCAGGTCTGAGAGGAGTCAGAGACATTTTCTGTGTCCATCCACATTGGAGCCATGCTGAGAGACCAGCAATGTTACAAAAAAGGAATCTAGCTTCTATTTTGCCACCCACTCCTAGATCCCTCTATTTACCACTTGTCCCCACACCCTCTCCTATCTTTCTGTCAGAACCAATACCCAGAAGTAAAAGACTCTTGGGCTGCCCTATTTCTTCTCCTGTACTATTATAAGAAGGTGTGCAAAGTCTCCAACAGTCTTACAGCATACAGTTGGCACTCTTTTATATGTGTCCTTTTATCCTCTATTACCAGTGGCATATATGAGGTTCTCAAGTCTAGGTGATCTTCATAAATCTGCCCACCCTATTTCACTCTCCTCCTGTCCCACTACCTCCCTGATTCACTAGTGACCTCTTATTCCCAAAAGCTTCTGGGGGTACATTTATGATCTACATGTTGTATACACATTGCTGATTAATTCTAAATTTTGGCATATGGACATGGAGGTAACTCATGAGCTCAAATTCTTCAGAACTGAAATTAACAAACTTTTCATTTTATTTACTGTGTTTAATGCTAATATTGGCACTGACTTTATTATGTTAACAAAGATGATGCAGTTGTTCTGATCAAATACCTCCCATGATGTGTTAGAACTGAGAATTCTCAAGGGTCATTACAGATTCAAGGAGGACACCCCAGGAAGGTGCCACATCCAAAGGGCCCCAGATAATAGAAAGAAAGAGACCTGCAACAAACATTGCCCAGTCTTCAGGCAAAGAATCAACCAAATAGCATTAGTAACAACAAAAGAGTAGAAAAGAGAAAATATACAAAAAAAAAAGAAAGAAAGAAAACAGACACATAGATCACCACCACAGGGAAATTCAGAGAAAAGGAAAATAGGTCAAACTGAAACTCAAACACCAGGACTCTTGTGATGGTAACTAAAGCAGATCTAATGAAATGGAAATCAGAACACATCTCTGAGATCAAAACAGGAATACTGTCTACAGTGAAAGACATCATTAGAGATCAGCGACATGATAGAATCCAAGATAGAAGAAGCAATGAATCTTTTAAAGGTTCTTGGTTTCAACCAGAGCTCCAGGGAATGATGGAGAATGAAAGCTTGTGAAAATAGGTTGAATAAAGCAGAGAACCAAATCTCTAACCTAGAGGTAAGCATAGCAGCCAACGAGCAGGAAAGATATGATCTAAGGAAAAGAGCAAGGGACCATGAGAAATCAATTCAACAGCTTCTACATGACTCAAAGAAAAATAATATAAGACTGATTGGAGTCACTGAGGAAGCATGAGCCAATGTAAAAGACATAAAAACGCTATTCTCAGGGGTAACAACAGCAAACTTCACAGGAAAAGAAATAGACATACAGATAAATGAGGCCTATACGACTCCAAAATGCTGTTACATAAAAATATCTACACCTAGTCATATAATTATCAAGATTCCAGATGCACAATAAAATAATGAAATACTGACAGCGGTGAGAGAAAGGAAAAAAAAATCACCTACAAAGTGAAGCCCATTGGGATCATAGCAGACTTTTCAACACAAACACTCAATGCAAGGAGAGCATGTAGGGAAGTATTTCAAGCATTGGAGGAAAACAACCTCCAACCTAGACTGTTGTATCCTGCAAAACTATCTTTCAGAATAGATGGGGAAATAAGATACTTCCATGATAAAGAATACCTGAAAAAACTTCACAAATACGAAATGTGCACTCCAAAACATTCTAAAGAACATCTTGGAAAAAAAAAGAAAATTCCATACCCATGAGACCCAGTGAATTCATTGGGCCAAACAAGAAACTAAATAGAAAAAGGGAAAAGCAAGAAAGAAAAGAACTAAGAACAGCAAAAAATGGCAGCTCTGAATATGTCCATATCACTCATAACCATTAATGTCAATGGACTCAGTGGGCCAATTAAAAGACACAGACTAGCAGATTGGATCAAGAAGCAAGATCCTACAATCTGCTGCATACAGGAAACACACCTAATTCGGAAGGAAACCCATAGACTGAAAATAAAAGGTTGGAAAACAATCCTCCATGCCACAGGAAACTGCAAAAAAGCAGGAGTGGCTGTCTTGTTTGCAGATAAAATAGACTTCAAACCCAAACTAATTAAAAAAGATAAAGTAGGTCACTATATTTTCATACAGGGAACTATCCAAGAGAATGAAATAACAGCCATAAATATTTATGTACTGAACTCTGATGCACCCAAGTATATCAAACAAACATTACTGGACACGACAAGCCAGCTAACCATGAATATAATAGTAGTAGGGGACTTTAATACTCCACTGTCACAAATTGACAGATCAACTGGACAAAGAATCCATAAGGAAACACTTAAGCTAAATCACACTTTTCAGTAAATGGACTTATTAGATGCCTACAGAATTTTTTACCCTACAAAGTGAGAATATACCTTCTTCTCAGCTGCTCATGGATCGTTCTCGAAAATAGATCACATTCTACTGTATAGAACAGGCTTAAGTAAACGCAAAGGAATCGAAGTTATCCCCTGCATACTGTTAGACCATAGTGCCTTGATATTGGAGCTGAAGAGCAAAAGAAATTCCAAGATCCTCATAACCTATGGAAATTGAACAACACTTTGTTGACCAACCAACGGGCTACAAAAGAAATTAAACAGTTTCTACAATTAAATGACAACCCAGCACAACATGCAGGAATTTATGGGACACAATGAAAGCAGTTCTGCGAGAGAAATTCATGGCAGTGAATGCCTACACTCAAAAAATAGAGTAAGTTGAAGTAAATAATCTAATGATAAACTTAAGACAATTACAAAAAGAGGAACAAAACAAAGGCAAAGCACATACTAGAGAGGAAATTGTAAGGATCAGAGCAGAAATTAATGCAATGGAGACAAAGAGAACAATACAAAGAATCAATGAATCAAAGAGTTGATTCTTTGAAAGGATAAAAGCAACGGACCCGTGGCCAGTCTTATCAAAGAAAGGAAGGAAAAGGCTCAAATCTGTGCTATAAGGAATGAAAATTGGAAATCAGCACAGACCCAGAAGAAGTTGAAAGAATAATAAACACATACTTTGAAAATTTATACTCCCTAAGAAGATGGAAAATCTAGAAGAATTGGATAGATTCCTAAACACATATGAACTTCCAAAGCTGAATGAAGAGCATATAAAAATGTTAAACAACCTGATATCAATCTGGGAAATTGAAAAAAAAAAACTAGCAACAAATAAAAGCTCTGGTCCTGACAGCTTCACTGCTGAATTGTACAAAACTTTTGAAGAGAGTTAATACCAGCACTTGTCAATCTTTTTAATGAAATAAAAAAGGACGCAGTACTGCCCAAATCATTCCTTGAAGCAACCATCACCTTGATCCCAAAGGCAGGGGAAGATCACACACACACACACACACACACACACACACACACACACAAATTAAAATAAATTAAAAAAATAAAAATAAAAAGCTACAGGCTAATCTCTCTAATGAGCATTCATGAAAAAATCCTTAAAATACTGGCAAACAGAATACAGAGAGTTATCAAGAAAATCATACACCCTGACCACGTCGGATTTATCCCAGGGATACAAGACTGGTTCAACATATGTAAATCAATAGATGTAATACTATATTAACAGACTCAAGGACAAAAACCATGTGATTATCTCAATAGACACAGAAAACACATTTGACAAAATCCAACACCCATTTATGATAAAAACCCTACAGAGAATGGGAATCGATGGACTTTATCTCAATTTAATGCAAGCTATTTATGAGAAACTGACAGCCAGCATCATACTTAATGGGCAAAAACTGAAACCTTTTACACTAAGATCAGGAATGAGACAAGGATGCCCATTGTCACCGCTTTTGTTCAATATAGTGCTGGAAACATTAGCCATTGCAATCAGCCAGGACAAAGATATGAAAGAAATAAAGATAGGAAAGGAAGAATTTAAACTGTCATTATTTCTGATGATGTGATACTCTATCTAGAGGATCCTAAAAACTCAACCAAAAGACTGCTAGACTTAATTACCGAATTTGGTAGTGTTGCTGGATACAGGGTCTTTGCTGAAAAATCAAAACTTCCAATTGAAATCCCAATGGTATACTTCACAGAGCTAGAGAAAATAATACAAAAATTCATCTGGAAACACAAGAAAGCTAGAATATCAAAAGCAATTCTAAGCAACCATGACATATCAGGGGGTATTACAATCCCCAATTTAAAACACTACTACAAAGCCGCTGTGATAATAACCGCATGGTACTGGGAAAGTAACAGACCCAAGGACCAGTGGTATAGATTAGAAGATCCAGAAACCCCGGATACACTGAGCCACCTATCTTTGACAAAGGAGGAAAACATCCCCAATGGAGGAAGGACAGCCTCTTTAACAAATGGTGCTGGAAAAACTGGGCTTTAACCTGCCAAAAGCTAAAGCTAGACCTATATCTTTCACCATGCACAAAACTAAACTCACAATGGATATGGGATTTAGATATTAAAACTGAAACAATAAGCCCGCTGGAAAACAGATTAGGTAAAACTCTTGGAGACATTGGCTTAGGCAGAGACTTTATGAATAAAACCTCTATAGCACAAGAACTAGCAGAAAGAATCAACAAATGGGATCTCATCCTACTGAAAAGCTTCTGCACAGCAAAAGAAGTCACTGGCACTGCTAAAAGACAACTGACAACATGGGAAAAAAATCTTTACTAGCTGTTTATCAGACAAAGGGCTATTATCTACAATATATAAAGAACTCAAACAGATCAGCCTCCCCAAATTTAAAGACCCAACTCAAAAATGGGCATCTAAAATGAACAGACACTTCTCAGAGGCAGAAGTCAAAGCAGCGAAGAAGTATATGACGAAATGTTCCACATCACTGGTCATTGGAGAGATGCAAATGAAAACAACACTGAAATTTCATCTCACTCCACAAAGAATGGCTGCGATTAAAAAATCAACCAACAATAAATGCTGGTGAGGCCATGGGGAGAAAGGAACCCTTCTCCACTTTTTGTGGGATTGCAGACTTGTACAACCAATGTGGAGATCTGTGTGGAGATTTCTCAGAAAACTAGGAGTAGGGTTCCCATTTGACCCACCTATCCCCCTGCTAGGAATATACCCAAAATAATTTAAAAAATCATATTGGAAAGACAGATGTACACCCTTTTTCATAGCACCTCCGTTCATGATAGCTCAATCATGTAAACTACACAAATGCCCATCAACTGGAGAGTGGATAAGGAAGATGTGGGTTTTTTTTTACACAATGGAGTATTATTCTGCCACAAAGGATGACAAGATTGATTAATTTATGTGCATATGGATACATCTGGAGGACACACTCATAAGTGAAATAAATAGATCACAGATAGCCAAATACCGTATCCTTTCTTTTATATGAGCACCTGGAGATGCAAATGAGCTCTAGATAGCATGACAGTTTTTATAGAATGGGGAATTTCCAAAGGTAATTGGTGTGGGAATGTAATGAGGGAAAGGAATAAATATGATTCTGAAAGAAAATAAAAGAGCATGTATAATGGGGGTGCGGAGGTGTGGGTGGGTGGGGATATAGGCAAAAATGAGAACTGACTTGTGTCATATATTGTTACAAATTCCCCAATGTTATGTGTGTTTGTGAGTTGTATATAAATTGTACCTATTAAGAATTCAATTAAAAAAAAGAACAACAGGCAATGATAGGGTGTAGTGGCTCTTGCACTGGCAGAATTTACCTCTCTGCTCTGCTGTTTACTTTACTTCTCTGTGGTCTGGCTTGTAAAGTTTTGTCGACGTTTATTTATTTTTCTTACTTATTTTATCGTAGTGTCATTCATAATTACATTTTTATGTGCTAATGTCAATGAATGTCTTTTATTAAATATTGTATTATCTGTGTACAGATAAATAGCTGTCATCTACTGTACAAACCAAATGACCTGCCTGTCTAAAGTATTATTAATCCTTATATAACCCATTTATTTTTAAATATTTTATTTTGAGGATTTATCAAGTTTCTAAAATTATGTGTTACTGTTTTATATATTTATCTGTGTGCATGTTTCTCTTCAATTTGTTTTATTTAAATCTTACATCAATTTTGTAAAGTGAGTAATATTCTGTTGTTTAGTAATTAAATAATATGAAGTGTAAAATGAATGTATGTAGTTCTTTGTCCAATTATTTCAACTTTAAAATAGTATAGATCTATTATTTTAGTTATGTTTTTTAAAAAAATATGATTGTGTTTCTTTATGTCTCTAGACATTTTGCTTTTTTTTAAAACCAAATATTTCCAATTATTTCATTATGGGTGTACAATGTAATATTTTCAGTGTACTTAAATTTTTTCCCTTATTTACTCAGTTGTTGAATTTCTAAAATGTTTGCTTAGCAACACAGAAGTTGTTGCTGAAGTTTTCTATGTTAAGAATTTTTAATTGTGTTTTAACTACCTAGATGTCAAATAACATAGCTCAATATTTAAAATTATGTGATTTGAAGCAGTATTCAAAGGCAAATTTTGCCTTCTGATCACCGTTGCTCTTCTTCTTGTACATGATCTGCACTGGAAGGGAAAATTGGACTTCTCTGTCTTGTTAACTAAATAGAAAATAAAATAAAATAAACAAACAAAAATGAGAGCCAATGCAGACTCCAGAGTGCTTTCTCATTGCCAAATGTGACTGTACCACATGTGTGGGTGTCTCTCTCCAGCTGCAGATACATCTGCTAGTGCTTTTTTTGGCATCCTAGTTTTGTCCCAGTAGGATTTCTGCAAAATAGCAATCTGTCAGTGCAAATGTTTACAAGCGCCATTTTCTGGAAGGCAAGCTGTTTCTTATTTTTCCCCCAATAGAGATAACAAACCATATATATATTTATACATAAATATTTTTAAATATAAAAATGCATTGTTGAATTTTCAAGCTATATGGAAAATAATATAGAGAAGTACAAATATTCCTCTCTGTACACTGTTGTACCAGTACCTTTTATTACCATTTTTCTAAGTTATCTCACCATTAAAATATGACAAATAGTTGAGGTCCCTATGTTCTCATTTGATCTATTTCTTTCTGTCTTTTCAGTAGTAAATGCAATGATTAAGTCAAATTTTATAATTTGTATGTGCATTTAAAGATAGTTACATTAGTTATTATTGCTTAGTATATAAGCTCCTACTTACACAAGTGGAATTACATACCATAGTTAACTTTGTGACTGTGATTTTTCTCTTTGTAAGTTTTGAGATGCAGAGAAATATATATTATATTATGTATTTTATATTATATATTATATAATATAAATTTTTGCTTAAAATGGCATTAATAGTCCATGTTTTCCACATTTTTCCTAAAAATTATATTGTCAGCTCTTTTTAACATTTGCTAACTCAGTGGATATAAATGATGGCAGTTGTAACGATAATTTATTGTTCTTAAAGAATTAGTAAAGTTGAGCGTTTTCAACTTATTAGCCTTTCTGATTTCTTTTCTGTTAGCTCTTCATTAAATGCACCTTTTTAGGTTTGGGTATTCTGTAGACAATCAAATCCCTCCTGGAGAACACTGTTGTTGCAGTCATCCTCTTTTGTTCTTGACTTTGATGTCATTGTTTTTAAAGGAAATGATTAACATTTTAGTTTTTAAAATACTTTTTATCGTTAATGAAGTTCCCTTTGAAATGGATTTTTCTGTCTGTTTTATTCGTCTGAATTTCGAATATAGTATTTTCAATTGCTTTCTCTTTAGTACGATGATTATTTCATTATTTTATCCTTGACTTTTGCAAAGCAGCTTTTATTATTTTCCTGATAGTAAACTATTTGACTATGTCTATCATTTTTATATGCAATTTTTGGCCACATATGAAAATGAGTTATATTTTTCCCTGTATTTCTCATTACTAAAGAAGATGTTTTTCAAAGTTTCTGTGGCTTCTTGAAAGAGACTTATAGCACTTTCTGTTTATATGTTTTCTGAAATAATTAAAATACATTTTAAATTATCTGAGTTCATTAATTTATAGTAGTATTAAAATATTTGCTTAGGATTTAAATTTCCAAAAATTTCACAAAAAATACCCATAGAGAGAAGACACTTGATAGAAAAAAAAAAAACATGAATACACCATATACCAAATTAAATGACTAGATAGCCATTAGTGATTCTGAAATATTAATTGTGCATAGTCATTATGTGGACAAGAGAAAGGAGACAGAACAAACAAAAGAGACCCTAAAAAGAGAAACACCCTCAAATCCCCTCAAATTTTAATACTAAGTAGAATTCAAGTGCAATTTGGCAACTGGAACTGTTGGTTTAGCCCAGTTGAAACATAATCTAACGTAAAACACTAACAATTAGGTTCTGACGTTTGAAACATGGACTCATGTGTTTGAAACATATGTATTAGGTCTTCCTTTCAAGACAGTATTATAAATTGGGAGAAGCTTTTTGAATATAATCCTAGACAGTAGGGTAGGGATAGCAAAGTTAATGGAATAAGAAGTTACAGATATTATAAAGAGAATAACAAATAATGGAAAACCAAAAAACATATGATTCAGATTTTAGAACATTTGAGAGTAACAGGAACTTTTTATGGATCAGAAAGGAGATATTTAAAAAGTGTTATAAATGATGTATGTGCCTTTCATTTGAAGACTAACGAGAGCCATCATATAGCTTAAAAAAGTAAAGAAAAAGAAGTCTAAGTACAAGATAAATATTAACTTTTTTTTAGAAAATGGCCCTGAGATTTAAAAAAAATTAAAAATGCATAAGCTACATATTGGAAAAGCAAATAGCATATCCATAGTAACCAAAGATATTATAGAAAAACTGGTGATCACTAAATTGAAGTTTCAAAAATATGTTTGGATGTCTCTGAAAGTCTTGATCTTCAGTGTGTAAAAAAAGAGAAAAGAGAAAGATATATAATCAACATGAAGTTATGTAAAAAATTTTAATTTTTAAAGAAGTTCTAAAATATTTTTCTT
>PVIC010051577.1:0-12438 GCA_004025085.1 Thryonomys swinderianus
CATGGACTATTTTTCTATGTGATTGAGCGGGGAAAAGGATAGGGTTTTTTTCCTTCAATAAATAAATCTAGAGTAACAAAATATCTTTATGGTGAAAAGTGCATGCTCCATCCTCACGCTGTGCACAAAAATTAATTTGTAATGAAAGATGGTCTATGTGGGGCAAAGCTATAAAACTTGTAGGAGAAAACAAGAAAATGTCTTTGTGATTTTTTACTTCAATAAAAGGTGTTTTTTTTTTAGATGGGACACAGAAAACATGAATTGTAGAAAAAAAATTATGATGAATTGGATAGTACCAAAAGTTAAAATATATGCTGGTCAAAAATAAAAAAAGAAAATGAAAAAGACAAGCCATAGACTGTCAGAGAATATTTGTAACAGATACGTTTGAAAGAGTCTATAAAAAGAACTGTTACAACTCAATAAGAAGACTAAAACCTCAATTATAAAATGTGAAAGAGATTTAAATAGATACTTCATGGTAGAAGACATATAAGAAGCCAAAGCAAACATAAGGAAATATGTTCACTATCACTGTGTATTTAAGGAAATGCAAATCAAACCCATAATGAGAATTTTAAAAATGAAAGCTGTATGATGGTTCTCAGTAAACATAGAATTACCACATGATCCAGCAAGTCTCTTCCCATGGATACATCAAAAAAATTAAAAGCAGGTACTTAACAATGCTAGTGGACTGTTAATTCACATTAACCAAAAGCCAGAAATAACTCAGATGTCCAACAGCATATGAGTGCATCAGCAAAATGTAGTACATCCAACCAATGGGATACTACTAAGGCTCAAAAAGAAATGAAATTCTGAGACATGCTAAAACATGGGTGAATGCCAATGACATTTTGCTAAATGAAAAGAGTCATATGCAGGAAGACAAATCATGAATAATTACACTCCAATGAAATAAGGGCAAATACACAATAAATGAAATGGTCTTTGCTAAGGGTTGAGGGAAAGAAGAATGGTGAGTCAGTGTTTTATTTGTACAGATTTCCTTTTAGTAAGATGGAAAAGGTGTGGAAATGGAGGGTGATGATGGTTGCATAGCACTGTGAAAGTCCTTAGTAAGTACCACAGACTTGTATAGCTAAAATGGCAAGTTTCATGTTAAGTAGTACATGTACCACAATTTTAAAAATGAGGTACCAGGAAATATATGAATAAACTAACACACGCTATGACATGTGTTATGGTTTAGATTTGAGAGTCCTCTAGAGCCTCATGCACTCACAGACAGGGCTTTCAGAAGGAGACTAGACATGGGGCCACTACAGATGACTTGCTATTAGGTAATGAGAAGTTTTCTGATTTGAGGTAGTATGCAGTGATGTCTGTGTGATGGGGTTGCTACGGAGGGGCTGTAGAAACATTTTTTAGGTTACCTGCCATGTAGAGTAGTTGGAGAAATGGCTCTGTCTCTGTCTGTGTGTGTGGGGGGGGGTCTCTGTCTCTCTCTGTTTCCCCTCCCTTTTTTAAAGAGAGGAGATATCAGAATCAACATGGTAATGAAATGATCTAGAAGGAAAGGATGTGTTGACATTGCAAGAGAAGCAGATGATCATCTACAAGAGAAGGCTGGTTCCAGAATTAAGTAGAGTGTCTAATCTTTTTTTTTTTTTTTTTTTTTTTTTTTGAGACAGGGTCTCGCTTTGTAGTTCAGGCTGGCTCTGAGCTCACTATGTAGCCCAGGCAAACCTCAAACTCAGCAATCCTCTTGTCTCTGCCTCCCGAGTGCTGGGATTACAGGCGTGAGCCACCATGCCCGGCACTGTGGTATGTGGTACTGATGGCTGGTGGGCGTGATTCTCCATGCCCAGCATTGTATGTGGTTACCAGGGATCGAACTCAGGACCTTGCACTTGCGAGGCAGGCACTGGAACCACTGAGCTAACCCTCCAGCCCATAGAGTGTCTAATCTTAAGTAAGAGTGAAGCCACTTCATTTCTTGAAAACCACGGGATGAAATGGAAACTTATGGTGAAGATAAAGAAAGTCTCTTGTGGTATCTGTCCTATCAGTGGAATATGAGGCAGCTGAGAATTAAGTCATTTGCAAGAGCAGAGGTACAGGCCTGAATAAGGAGGGCATAATTATGCCATAATTATTTCAGAGAATAAGAAACATATGCAGAGCGTGTCAGGAAGGACTCAGAAAGTTCAGAAGGGATTGTTGAACAGTATTTAACCCCTTGAAGTCCAGTAGTTCTGGCTCCTCAGTAAGTCTCAGCACCTGTGCTGTTTTCCCGTGGCTCAGCTTGGCTCCTTGGGTACAGGCACAGCAGGCGCTCAGTGGGTTGACTCCTGGAGGGGGGGGTGTGAAGAGCACTGGCAAAAGAGGGGTCTGATATCAGACCTTGGGAATTAAGGAAACCAGTAAGACAATGATCTAGATTTTTGTGGGCCAGAAATGGTTACTATATGGCAACCTTTCTAAAGACAAGAATACAAAATTAAGTATGGATTTTAACCTTCACATAGTCCACCCCGCTTGGAAGTATCACCCTCTGAAATCTTCCCCTGCCCACTCTTCTTAAGTAGTGCCACTTCCTGAGCCTTATTTTCCCAATGGCACATGCTACCATATGCTCTGTATATTAATCTGCTTGTTTAACTCATGGTTTTCTGCTCACTTTCTATGTCTTCCATTAGAATGCAAGTTCTGTAAGGACAGACATACTCTCTCCTGTTTTCTACTGTATTCCAGGACTGGTGACAATGCATGGCATGTGTAAAAACTCAATAAATACTTTGAATGAATGAAAACATGAATGGACTAGCTCTTCACCCAGTCCTCTTAGGTTTCTGGGTCAGTCATCCCTATGAAATTGTAAAAATCACCAAGCAGTTCCATGTGGCTTCTCTATCATTTTTCTTGAAGTGTGAATTAATAGTGGTATAGGCTATCTTGCTAAAACAGCCTCCCAAATACAGTGTTTCTAGAGAGAAAATGATTTCTTTCTTCATTTTTAAGATTGTCTTGAGGGTGGTAGCCAATCCACTAAGACGGGAATTCCACCTCATGAAAATCTTCAGGAGTGCCTGTTGACTGTTCTTTTCAATTCTTTTCTCTTATATTCCTGAGTTCTGCCCTCAGGTGTGTGGCTGGTGCTCTTTGATGGCCATGTCAACATGCCTGCTTAGGAGAGACAGGGAAAGAGATTGGGAATGCACACCGAAGATTTTACAGCCATGTGTAGCAGACTATAAATCTTTTTACTCATAACCAACTGACTGGAACACTAGCCACACACCCACGTCTACATGCAAAGGAACCTGGGAAATTTAGTCTATGTTAAGTGGCCACGTGCCTAGCCTGAACTCCGTGTTTTCTGTTACTAAAAGAAAAATGAAGAGAATGGTTATAGGGGGAAGTTAACAGTCTCTGCTAAGCATGACAGGGGTATTTACCACAGTTTATTATCATCCCCTTCTTGAAATACTTTTGTTGTCTTAGTTTCATGATCTGACACTCCTCTGGTTTTGCTTCTGTCTCTCTGCCTGCACGTTCTTAGGTGCTTTTGCTGCCCTTCACTTTTCTCTTTAACCTCATCATGTGGTGATGTGTCCAAAGCTTTGTCCTGGACATTCCTTTTCTCCTTATTTGGTTTTACACATAATTTTATATATGACACAGATGGAATTTTTAATTTTATATCTTTAGCTTATGGCCTTTCTCCAGAGCTCCAAACTCACATATCTAACTGCCTATTTAGTATATCTCATTTTAACTCCTGGTTGCTTGGGCCACACCATTCCTTACCCAAGTCTGGTCCTGCTTCAATCTTCTGTATCTCAGGGTATACCTTCGCCATCTTCCCATTTACTATGCCAAAACCCTATATGTCATCTCCAGCCTAACTCCTCCATTTATTTCTTTTCATCTCATCCATTAACAAAGCCTTTGCCCTGAAATCTCCCCAAAACACTTTCCAAATCTATTAACTTTTCTCTGTATTTGTCATTACTACCCTGAGCAAAGACAGCATTTTCTCTTTGCTCAACTATTCATCTTCCTTCTACTTTTGTTCCCCAACAATCCAATCCACACAGCAGCCTAAGAGCTGTTTTAAAATATGAAACAGATCATGTCAACTACCCAACTTCTTCAGGCTGAGAATCCACAGTGAGACTCAAACTCAAACACTTTTTATGGTTTTCAAGTCTCTACAGGGCATTACCTACCTCTGCAGCTTTATTTCATGCCACCTGCCCTCTTGGTAAGTCCATGCCCGTCCATCATGGTGGCATACAAGTTCATTTCCACCTAAGGGACTTTGAAGAAGTTATGTTCACTGAATGGAACACTTTGCTCCATCTCATCCCTTAGGCCACATTTCCAGTGTCAACTCATCAGAAAAGCCTTCCTTGTCCATATAGCCATCAGCAAATTCTCTCTCCGCCATCACTTTTTTTTGGTCACCTCCCTCTTACTTTTTCAATGGCACTTAACACTGCCTTGTACAACATATTTATCTATTGTCCATCTCCCCTCCCAGTAGAGGTAAGTCACATAACAGTAAAGTTTGTCTTGGTCCCCACTGTAAGCTCAGACAAGGCACTCGCTGGGTCCTCGGTTAGGATCTGGTGAATGTGTGCCTAAACATGGTTCCAATTTGGGAGTAACCTTAGCATCACAAAAAATATGAAGAAAAATTATTTTTTTGTAATGTTACTCAGACTTACTTTAGTACAATAAAATCTGCCTTTTTCTTCCAATAGGATAGTAAATATCATATTATCATTTGGCAAGTGATTCAGTCATATCCTGGAAGTTGTAATACCGGAGGCCTGAATCTAAGACCATGGTGCCCTACAAGGCCCAAAGTGACTGAAATTGTATATAAAACACATGTGCATTTTTCTGGGATGTTGACATAGATTTTTCATGTCCTCAGGGGGTTCAGTAGCATGAATAAAATTCTCTTAATTGTAGAAAAAGTATTAGAGATAGATTCACAAGAACTGTATTTGGATTCTGATGTTGTCAGTTATAAATAATGTCCATTTTTGCAGACTATGTGACTTATTTTGCTTCTAGTTTCCTTACTGAAATTTTTACTTACACGAATTTATACTTTAAAAATATATGTAATCATTTTTCCCTACATCTCCTCCAGCATTTGTTGTTAGTTAATTATATCATGACTACATATTCTTTCTGGAGATGAAATCTAAGTGTTTTAATGCACTTCTCTTAAATGATGAGTAATGCTGAACATTTTTCCATGTATTTATTCAACATTTCTACTTCTTTATCTGTAGTATCTTCTTTTGTAGTATCTATTTATCTCAGATGCCCATTTTTTGACTGGGTCTTTAAATATGGGGTATAATTTTTTGAGCTCTTTATAAATTCTAGATATTAATACTTATTCTGAGAATTATCTGGCAAAACTGTTTTCCCCATTCTGTGGACTCTCTCTTTATGCTACTGATTTTTTTTTTTTTTGCTATGCAAAAGCTTTTTAATGAGATGAGATCCCAGGTTCTGATTCTTTGTAATATTTCCCATGTGATTAGGCTTTTGTTCATAAAATGTTTGATATACCTGTTTCCAGGGGTTCTACCTTTTAGATATAGATAGTGATCACATTCATCATAGGGAATTTGTACCTATAGATGATGTATCTTAATTCCTTACCCCCATTCCCTCCATTTTTTCTTTTCTCCTTTTTTTCTTTTCCTTTCCTTCCTTTTTCCTTCTCAGTCCCTAGTTCCTTTTCAGATTTGAGCATTTAGTCCCAGTGGTTCAGTTGAGATAGTTACAGAGGGCTGGCAACTTTGACTTTGAACTTTGACTGTGGAAATCAGTGTGGAGATTCCCCAAAATGCTAAAATGAGAAGTGCCATTTGACTCAGCAATTTCCCTTCTTGGTTTCTTCCCAAAGAATTAAAAACACCATGCCCCAGCAATACATGCACACCCATGTTTATAGTAGCAGAGGTTGTAATAGCTAAATCTTAGGAACAGCTTAAATACCAATCAATCAATGAATAGATAGAGATGTGGATTTTTTAATAAAATGGAATACTACTCAGCCACAGATAAACTTGAGAAACTTCTAGGTAAATAAATGCTCCTTGAGACCATACTCTTAACTGAAATAAATTGAACATACATGTGTAAATATCACATTGTTTTGCTGGTTTGAGAAACTAAAAGTATAACTAAGGACCAAAATGTATATTAGCTTTTATGAAAAGGAAATAAAATGCTCAAATCTGAAAGGGAACTAGGGACTGAGGAGGGAAAAGAAGGAAAGGAAAAGGAAAAAAGTGAGAAAAGTAGAAAAAAATGGAGGGAATAGGGGAAAAAGTAATTAAGATACATCATCTACACTTATAAGTTCCTTATGATGAATGTGATTTATCTATATCTAAAATGTACCCATAAACTTAATAAAAACATACACTCATCACTGAATGTTAGGTACTAGATTGCATCTTAATGACAATAACACTGTATCTTGGTGTATATATACTCGAAGAACTTGCCCCAAATCATAATGTATCCATATAAGTTTTCAATCAAGATCCATGCTTCTCCCACCCTTCAAACTATGTCCTCTAGAGTTTGCACTGACATTATTCTTGGTCCATTTTCCCTGGGAAGGGTAATTTCCTTGGATTACTTCACTGCAAATACCATAGAGAAAAACAGCTAGCTGGTTAAATGGTTCTCCTGCCAGAGAAAGTCTCATTCTGCAACAGGTGTGAGCCTGTGAGTCAGGAGTGTGAGTCATATTATTCATTTCTGATAAGAGTGAAAACTGAAGTGAAAAGAGGTTAAGGGGTTGACCTCAGGTCAGAGGGTTAGTAATTTGCAGAGCTAGAAGATTACATCTCAACTGTAATATTTTCTTAAATTTTCAATTAAGATGACATTAACAATGTTTGTTTTACTAAGGCTTTTGACTATCACACTGACACTCATCTTTATAGCTCAGTATTTGGCTGTTCTTCAAAAAGTTACTTTAAAGTACTTTGCAAACCTTGAGTAATATTTTTCTTTAAGAGGACATGAAGTTATGTGACATGCTCATTGAACAAGGACTAATGACACTGTAAGAAGGAAGAAAAGGATATCACCTCTACACTGACTTCAGCTCACATGCATTAACAGCAGATGATGACCTCTAAAATGAAAAGAGATCATCTTAACATTGTAAATTGATCCAGACTTCTCATGGGACTAACATGTACAGAGGAGGCCTGGCAATTGTGCCCTGGTTTGTGATGGAGAGAGTAGAGCTGGCAATTCAGCTGAGACATTCAGAGAGGCCCAGAGACCCCACCCCGATTTGCACACAGTAGTGGCCCAGACCTCTCTCAGGGACCATCGTGTAAGGAGGAGGTTCAGCAAATATGCCTTGGTTTGTCACACAGGGAGTAGGCCCAGCAGTTCAGTTGCTACAGTGCAGAAGCCTGCAACATTGTCGTCAGCACAGTAGTGGACCCAGGATTTTTGCAGGACCATCACATAAGGAGGAGGCTTGGTAACTGCACTTCAGTTTGTTGCTTAGCGAGTGGGCCCAGCAGTATGGCTGGCTGGGACATTCACAGGGCCTGGCAATTCTGCCCTGACCCCCAATATCAGTGGGCCCAGCAGTTCTCTGGGAGGCTTGCACAGGGATGAGGCTCAGAAACTCTGACTCGGGGCACAGTGGGCTAACCTGTCTTTTCAGGGATCCAGCTCTGTACAGCACAGCAGGTTGAAGACATTAATGCCACGCTCCAGAAAACAGAACAGCAGTAGACAGCAAAGACAGGTCCTCATTAAGGCTCCTGCACGAAAACTGAAGCCCACTGGAAGAGTGAAGAAAGTCTGTAATGAAGACCCATTGGACGACAGTAGCTAGAGATGTGATTGTTCAGTTCAAGTATCTTTCCTGGTGTTCCAGAACCAAGACTGCCTCAGGACCTTTACAGACTCAAGGTCTAAGGGTCAATTATACCAGGAAGATGACCCAAGAAGTAACTTTTTTTTTTTTAGTACTGGAGATAGGAAGTAACTACTTTTTAAGGGTTCTAAATATTAGCAAGGAAGATACTTACAAAAAGCATATTACAGGCAAAAAAAAACACAGTAATTAAAAGAAAAACATCAATACAATAAGAAATGAAAAAAACACCTAAATAGGACCCAAACCCAGAATTCCAGCCTATCAGAGAGAAATTTAGAAAGTAATTAAATGGACCAACCTGAACGGGCAACAAAAGAGGATCTGGAAAAAATGAAATTAGAAATAATCTCTCTGATAACAACAGAAATAACGACTGGATGAAAGACAGAGATTTTAAAAAAATAGAGGGGTGCAGGAACATGATGAAATCTCAACATAGAAAACAAATGGAATCAAATAAATAAGTTCAAATGAAAATTCAAGAGATTAAAAACTCCACTGAAAGTTTACACAGTAGAACTAGCAGATGTGAAGACAGAATCTCAGACAAAGAAGATAGGATTGTAGTTAGAAACCAGAAAAGGAAATATTTCTTAAAATAGGGATCATGAAAAATCAGTCCAGCAGCTGCTAGATGATGCCAAGAAGAATAACATAAGGCAGATTATAGTCAACAAAGAAACAGGAGATAGTGCAAATAACATTAAAAAACTGTTCACAGGGCTGGAAATTTAGCTCAGTGGTTCCAGTGCCTGCCTCACAAGTGCAAGGTCTTGAGTTTGATCCTGGTAACCACATACAACAATACTGGGCGTGGTGACTCATGTCCACCAGCAATCAATACCACATACCACCGTGCAGGATGTGGTGGCTGACGCCTGTAATCCCAGCACTCGGGAGGCAGAGACAGGAGGATTGCTGAGTTCGAGGCTTGCCTGGGCTACATAGTGAGCTCAGGGCCAGCCTGGACTACAAAGTGAGACCCTGTCTCAAAAAACAAACAAACAAACAAACAAATTAAAAAAAGTGTTCACAGATGTAATGGCAGAAAACTTCCCAAGTAGGAGAAAAAAATTTGACATACAGATAAGTAAGGCATACAGCACTCCAACTAGCCATGTTAAAAAAAAAATCCACATGTAGGCATATAATAGTCAAGATACCAGAAACCCAACAGAAGAATGAAATACTAAAAGTAATTAGAGAAAAGAAACAAATCACATACAAAGAAAGTAAAGCCTGTCAGAAGTCAGCAGACTTTTCACCAAAAGCCCTCAAGTCAGGAAGAGTCTGGAGTAAAGTATTTCAAGAAAGAAAAGAAAACAACCTCCAACCTAGATTGATGTATCTTGCAAAACTATCAAAATCAATGAGGAAATAAGATACTTCCACAACAAAAAAAGACCTGAGAAACTTCATGAGTATCAAACCAGCACTACAAATGATTCTAAACAATATCTTACAAAAATACAGTGAGGGTCATGATTCTATGAGGCCTAACAGAATAAACCCAGTAGGTAAGGGAAGAAATTAAATGGTGGGGGGGGGGAGTTAAAAATAATTATAATAAAAGAACAAACAAAAGGAAAATATGACAATGATAAGTCAACACATAAAAGTTATAAGCATCAATATTAATGTACTTAATTCAAATTAAAAGAAACAGACTGGAAGAATGGATTTCATATTGCATGATCCAGCAATATGCTGTTTTCAAGAAACACAATTCAAAAGAATTTCATAGACTGAAAGTACAATGATGAAAAACAGTTCTCCATGTGACAGGAAACTGCAAAAAAGCAGGAGTGGCTATCTTATAATCTATTTTGCAGACAAAATAGATTTAAAACCAGAACTAGTTAAGAGAGAGAAATAAGGACACTACCCACATATAAGGAACAATTCAAGAGGAAGAGATGACATCTATAAATATGTGTGCACCAAATGCTAGTCCACCTAGTTTTATAAAACAAATATTAATGGATATGCAAAGACAAATAAGCACTAATTCAATAGTAATTGGAGACATCAATACTCCATTGTCACAAATAGAACAACTGGACAAAAAAAATCAATAACGAAATACTTGAACTGAACCAAACTTTTGAATAAATGGATTTAAAAGATGTCTACAGAGTATTTTATTCCACAAAGCCAGAATACACATTCTTCTCAGCTGCTCATGGGTCATTCTTCAAAATAGACTATCTGCTATTCATAAAGCATGTTTAAGTAAATGCAGAGAAATTGAAGTTATCTTTGTATACTGTAAGATCATAGTGCTTTGAAATTGGAGATCAATAGCAAAAGAAATTCCAAGAACTTCACAAACACATGCAAATTAAATAACACCCTTCTGAAAAACCAATGGGTCACAGAAGAAATTAGGCAGTTTCTATGATTGAAGGATAATGTCAGTACAACATACAGGAATCTATTGGACACAACAAAAGCAATTCTTTGAAGGAAATTCATAGTAGTTAATGTCCATACTAAGAAAACAGAGCAAGCTCCAATAAACCACCTAATGTTGAACCTCAAACTCCTAGAAAAAGAAGAGCAAAACAAGCATAAAGCACATGCAAGGGAAGCAAGTAGAAGAATCAGAGCAGAAATTAATGCAATGGAGACTAACAGAACATTACAAAAAATCAACCAACCAAAGAATTAGTTCTTGAAAAAAATAAAAAAGCTGACAAATCCTTTGCCAATCTTGTAAAAAAAAAATGAAAGAAAAGGCTCAAATTCATGTAATTAGAAAAAAAGAGTCAGACTATAACAGATCCAGCAGAAATACAGAGGAATGTCAACAGCTACTTTGAGAACCTGTACTCCAATAAAATGGAAAACACAGAAGTGGACAGATTCCTAGGCACATTATGAACTACCAAAATTGAACAAAGAAGATGTAAGATTCTAAACATACTAATATCAATAAGTGAAGTAAAAAATGTAATTAAAAACCTGCCAACAAAGAAAAATCCTGCTCCTGATGATTTCAGTGATGAATTCTACAAATTTAGGGAAGAGCTAATAGCACTATTTCTCAAACTTTTTAATGAAGTTGAAATGTAAGCAATACTCCCAAATTCATTCCTTGAAACAACAATTACCTTGATTCCAAAAGCAGAGAGAAACCCAACCAAGAAAGAACTATACGTGGCTCTTCCTAATGAATACAGGTGCAAACATCCTCAGTAACATACTGGCAAACAGAATACGGAGGATCATCAAAAAGATCATACTCCTTGACCAAGTTGGATTCATGACAGGATGCAAAGATGGTTCAACTTATGTAAATCAATAAATGCAATACACTATATTAACAGACTCAAGGATAAAAACCAAATGATCATTTCAATAGATGCAGAAAGGGGCCGGAGGGTTAGCTCAGTGGTTCCGGCACCTGCCTCACAAGCGCAAGGTCCTGAGTTCGATCCCCAATAACCACATACAATGCTGGGCATGGAGACTCATGCCCACCAACAATCAACACCGCATACCACAATGCTGGACGTGGTGGCTCACGCCTGTAATCCCAGAACTTGGGAGGCAGAGGCAGGAGGATTGCTGAGTTCACGGCGGCTTGCCTGGGCACCACAGTGAGCTCAGTGCCAGCCTGAACTACAAAGCGAGACCCTGTCTCAAAAAAAAAAAAATAGATGCAGAAAAAGTGTTCCACAAAATCCAAAACCCATTTATGAGTAGAACCATACAGAAAGTTAGAACAGATGGACTTTACTTCAACCTAATAAAGGCTATTTATGAGAAACCAGTAGTTACCATCATACTAAACAGTCAAAAACTGAAACCTTTCTCACTAAGATCAGAGAAACGAGACAAAGATGTCCACTATCAACAAGCCTATTCAATGTAATGCTGGAAACATTAGTCACAGCAATTAGGCAAGAGAAAGAGATAAAAGAATAAAGATAGGAAAGGAAGAAGTTAAAATGTCAGTATTTGCTGACAGATATACTAAGCCACCTCGTCTTCAACAAGGAAGCCAAATACCCTCAATAGAGGATAGACTCTAATAAATGGTGCTAGAAAAACTAGGTTTCAACCTGCCAAAGATTAAAACTAGACCTATATCTTTCACCAGTCACTAAAGTGAAAGCAAAGTGGGTTAGAAGTTTAAATATTAAAATGGCAACACTAAACCTGGTGGAAAATACGTTAGGGAGAAATCTTGAAGAAATTGGCATAAAGACTAAGGAAAAGACCTCAGCAGCATGGAACTAGAAGAAAGAATCAACAATTAGGATCTCATCTTAAAAAGCTTCTGCACAGCAAGAGAAACCACCAACAGAGGCAAAAGACAACCTACAATGTGGAAAAAAATATTTGCCATCTGTTCTTCAGACAAAGGTCTACTAGAATACATAAAGAACTATAATACATAAAGAATTTTTAAAAATCAGATGCCCAAATTTAAAGACCCACTTCAAAAGTGGGCATCTGAAATGAACCAATGTTGTTCAGATGAAGAAGTAAAAAAATATGTGAGGGGC
>PVIC010051578.1:0-12444 GCA_004025085.1 Thryonomys swinderianus
ACACGTACCCTGTACACGTACCCTGTACACGTACCCTCCACATGTACCCTCCACACGTACCCTCCACACGTACCCATGCAGCGACACACGGGGCTGCGTCCTCTCCCCTCGGTCCCCCCAGCTGTTTCCCACAGGCCTCGCCGGGTAGCAGCCATGTCCACAGCAAATGAACTGCCATCCAGCTGGCTTCCAGACTTGTGGTTTCAGATACTGGTGGATTTAGTCCTATCTTATCAAAACCCAAACTCCAGTTTAAAATATAAAAACATAACTGTTTTACAGAGTGGAATAAGTACCCCCACAAATGTGGTGGACATAGTCCCAAAGTCAATTTGTATAGGGTGCTGAGCTAATTTGAAGTAAGAACTAGTATTTCTACTGCAAAATATTTTCTCCCTGTAGGCAAATGTGTGTGGCAGTCTAGGGGTACAGGTTGCTTAGAATCGGAGTAAGAAGAGTCGTATCACTGGTGAGTGGTTTCGGGTGACCACAGAGGGCACCGGACGGAAGGTTTGGCTACGGGAAACAAACGAACACAGTTCTCGCTGTGTATCTCTGGCCTCCACCTGACTCTGCCAGTGAGGAAGAGTGCTTAGCTTATTGCTCAAAGTTTATTCTCTCCTCAGAAGGATTTACACCGCATACGGACCACGCTGGTTACTCTGCTGATCCGATTCCATACATGATGGACAGCCCGCTGCTTTCTCCATGGAAGAAGTCACTATTTTAATGCATCTTTACACTTTTAATGCTCTGGCTTCCTCAGTTATGTTTCTTTTATATTAGCATTCAGAAAGGAGTAGAATTTTTTTTCAAATTTTTAAGCAATTTCTCATTCTGGAGTATGAATATTGATGTGTCTATATTACTTAATTATTTAAAATGAGTACAGTTTTAATTAAGGAATTTGACGTACAGCTCCTTCCATTGTCATGAAGGTTGCCTTTGTTTCTCCAAATCTCCAGTTGTAATTTATCTTCAAAAAACTATTTTCACAACTATTTTACTTGGGCATCTTTTATCTCAGTTGAATTATGGACACGTGACAGTTTCAGAATTTGCCACTTAGGATCTCTGGGATGACTTACTGAAGCAGTATATTTCAGGGTCTCGTGTGTGTGTGTGTGTGTGTGTGTGTAAGAGAGAGCCCAGGGATTGAGCTCAGACCTCAGGCGTGGAGCCACTGAGCTACATCCCCATCCTTCCAGTTCATTTTTTGAGTAGACAGAACTGCCATTTTTCAGACTTAATTTCAACATAAATGAGCTCAACTTGTGTTTGTCCTACTTGGAATAGCACAGATCTGCGTGATGTGCCTGTACCTTCAACTCCACGCATCATGTTTTCAAGATAAAAGTCTTTTCAGAAAGCCACCTTGATGCGTCATGTCAACATGAAAACTGACACGCTGTCAGTACAGCTAAGATTTCCATCACGTCCTGTGCTTCTCGATGATCAGATCTGCAGTTTCAGGAACCAACTTGCTGGTTTTCAGCACCCCCATCACTGTCAGCTCTGCTCGGCAGTAATAACCCAGCCTGCATCATCAGAATTCATGGCGAACAGTAGTTCTGGGTTGCAAAAGAGAACTTATTTTTTGCATCTTCACATAAGTCTTTGTCCACATGCTGAAACACACATGCACGCATGCACACGCACACACACACATGTGTTGTGAGTATATTTATTAATTTCCTTCCCATATACTTCCTGGTAAACTTAGAAATATTCAGCAGATATTTGAATACTGATGTGGTTAACTCCCTAGAAAATGTGTGTGTGTGTGTGTGTGTGTGTGTGTGTAGACAGTCTGAAGATATTCTATGTGCTCTTAGCCACAGTTAGGACCAGAAGACAACTGTGGTTTTAATGCCTCATTTTACCGTCCAGCACACCCAGAGGAGAGGACTCTTGGGGGTGTCAGGTCCAAGCGTGAATCAATTGTACCTGGAGTTAATTACATGGTTCTTCTAATTCGCTTTTCCTTCAGGGTATCATTTCCCCTCCTCCACAATCCCACTTGCTTGTTTTCTTGGGAGCTGCCAAGAAACCGTGAACACATTTAATGTCTGAATAACTGATTGCTTGCTCAGTGACCTTGAAAAATTACTCACGTCATTAAAAATTCATAGAAAACAAAGTTTTTGAGAATACTGGCATATGCTGTCATACTGAACCTCATCTTATGCTACTGTGCAATCTTTTGAACTTTAGAAAGCATCTCGAAGTCATTAGCTGGCCGTGCCCTGCCTATCCAACTATATGAAAACGTTCTGATTTTCTCAGAATCACAGTTTTCTGCACGTACAGCAAGAGAGAAATAAAGAGGTGATTGATTCTCTAAATTTCTGAGACACTCAAGAATTAGTGTTTCAAACTGCCACACACTATCAAATAAAATACTGCAATTGTTTTAATTGAGGCACACTTCCCATTAACATAAAACTAATCAGGGCCGGAGATTTAGCTCAGTGGTTCCGGCGCCTGCCTCACAAGCACAAGGCCCAGAGTTCGATCCCGGTAAGCACATACGATGCTGGACGTGGTGACTCACGCCCACCAGCCATCAGTACCGCATACCACAGTGCCGGGCATGGTGGCTCACGCCTGTCATCCCAGCACTCGGGAGGCAGAGACAGGAGGATTGCTGAGTTCGAGGCTTGCCTGGGCTCCACAGTGAATTGAGGGCCACCCTGAACTACAAAGAGAGACCCTGTCTCAAAAAGCTCTGTGGTGGTCTGAGCAACCACCGCTCCTCTCGAGTTCCAAACCTTTCTATCCCCTGCGCCTTTCCGACCAGCGTCTCCCCGTCTCTGTCCTCTTTGCCCTGACTTCCCCGTGGATTCACTCGTCCAAGATTCCAATAGATTTCATCATAAATATGTCTGAGTTACAGCTCTGTTCACGTCCAATAGAATAGCATCCCATTTCGTGAAGAAAGATAGGGAAGAAAAAGACAGGAGATCTTAAAAGTGAGTCGTCTTAGTCACGTTTCCTCGCTGGAGCAGAATCAGAGCTCGTCAGACCGAGGAGGGAGGGCGGGTCTCAGCTCCAGCCTCTGCTTGGCCGCCGGGGGCAGAGGGGCCGGCGCCGGGTGAAGGCGCCCAGCCCGCCCCCCCCTCCGCCCCGGGCCCGGCTCCTCGCGGCGCCTCCGCCGCTGACATCACCAGCCCGGGCCGTGGTGGGCGCAGCGCTCACCCGCCGTCCGGTGCGGTCGCCGGGCGAGCTGTGCAGAGCTCTGAGGGGATCTGAGGCGCCGCCCTAAGGCCTCGTCCCGGCGTCGGCGCCGGATCCAGGAAGAAGCCCCGGCCCCCTCCGAGCCCCGCGGACGGAGCGCTCGAGCCGCCGCCGAGCAGTGGGAAGGGCCCCGGGGGAGGCGCGGGCGCCAGGCCGCCGGTGAAGGCGTGACCCCGGCGTCCTCTCCTTGCGCCCCTTTCTTCGTGTCTTCTCCTGGCTTTCCTGAAACCACTGTAGAAACCTGAAGCAAGCCCCGGCATGAACCCGTGGACCTGAAATTGGCCTCAGCGTGCGCTGCTGCCGGCGCTCGGCCTCGTCAGCACTTTCGGGGATGTACCTGCCGCGCGTATCGCTGCCCCGTGTGCGAGCAGAATTCCGCGCATTACCCGCCGGTGCAGATCAGTTCGGCGTTTTCTCCGGATCCCTTTCGCTCTTCTGCTTTTGTAACCTCCTTCTTTCCGGCCCGTTCCATCCGCCCCCGGCGCGCGGCCCGTCCGTTACTCCTCGGCCAGCGCGCGAGTCGAGGGCGAAGCCCGCACTTGCAGATGCCTTCCTCCCTCCTCTGGCTTCTCCCTGCAATTTGATTATTTCACATCATTTGAAAAGGAAATTTTAATCACCTTCAGTTTCTATAAAACAGCTTTCTTCTAGCAGACAAGTATTGCCACGAGGAGTGGTAGCTTACCACTTTATCCGTGGATTCATAAAGGATTTCCATTTACCTTATTTTCTTTTTCTCACTTGATGTTCAAAGATATTCCACTAATACTAAAGATCTGTATGATATTTCTGGAGAAAACAAAACCGTTGTGGGACAGAGGGATTCTTTAGACTGCGAGGCTCCCTCCTGTGCTGGCTTGGGGCGTCTCGGGGTGGATTTCACTCTCCTCCCCGCGAGGTTCCGTGAAGACCGTGCTGCATGCTGGATTTGTAGGAAAGACGAGGTTGTTGTTTATTTTACCGAATCCCTAAGAAAACTCCTCCCTGCCGTGGTGTGCGGCCTCCGGGCAGCGCCTCCCGCCCCGCGGCTGGGTCTGCGGCTCAGCGCGCTCCCCGGGCCTCCGGCCGCCCTTTGTGTAGCCGGGTCCCTGGAAACGTCCGCGGTCTGGGGCGGAGAAACACCGCAATTTACGGAGTCCATTACCACCTCTGGACGTGAAGAATGATAATGGAAGCGACAGAGGTGCAGCGGAAAATTGGCTCTTAATATTTCATGTGCTCAAGCGAAGGGTTGGAAATCTCATGCTGCCCTTTCGGGAAAATGAAGTATGTGCGATTTTTTTTTTTTCCTTTTGGAAAGTTATATGCAAAGCATTGACTGGAGGGTTTCAGACAAAGTGTCGCAGCATATTCATTCTGTGTTAGGTACTCGTTCTCGTGAGAGTGGAGAAGAAAAGGAACTTCTGTGGGACAAACGAGTACACAGGAGCAGGGTAAATCCAGCATCCAAAGGATAGTTTAGAAAGGACAGTTTTAAAATAATGTACCCTGTACATTACTTCATCTTAACCAATGTGCTTTATCTGGGGAAACATAAATGTTTGCCTTAAAAGATTGCACTGCAAAATTTTGCTTGTTTTTAATTCTCTCCCAACATTATTTTCTGATTTACAACTTAGAATATTTCAAGAGCTGTCGTTGTCATATTCATTTTTAAAACAGAAACTGAGATATCTCAGAGTTTAAGATATGTAGGATAAGACAGAAAACAAACAGCTTCTGAGATAGTCATATTAATAATTTAGCATTCATTTCAGTGCATTGCAATGCCTATAATTGAACTAAAGAGAGATACTTGTCAAAAGAGCTGTCTCAAAAAAAATGTAGTTTCTATAGTTTGCCTAAGATATGAAATAGTATGGTGCCCTTTCATCTATATGTTTTATTACTTTTTAATCAATCTTATTTGGGACAAAACAAAATCCCTAAAGTGAATATTCTTAAGAATGAAGTTCAGAGAATGTTAAGGTCATTCTGTTTTCACGATGTCTATGACAGGAATTTCTAATTTCTCAGCTTCATCAAAGAGTAAACATCAGTGACATTACCTCACCAGTGTCGCCGGATGGTGCATATGTCCAGATTCTACCTTGTGAGGAGTGAGGAGATCAAAGGCGGAAGCGCACGGCCTTTCTCTGCAGCTCTCCTGACAGGACGGCGCTGCCTTCACGTCCCTGTTCCTTCTCTGGAAGTGGACATAGCTCTGCTAGGCTGCCCGTAGGCAGGAAAAGTTTGGGGTCACCATCATGGGCTTCAGACCCCCTTGAGTCAGCGAGGCTCAGTGCGTTGGATCTGTCGCTCGATCCAGTGCTGCTGACAGGGTCGGGCGACCAGACTCCCAGGCTGAGGCCGAAAGAGAATTCTAAACACCACAACACGCCCTGCGGGGGCACTCACCCAGTTGCTACTTAAATTACGAATCTCTCAGATTTCTGACACAAATATAATCTTTGTATTGTATAGAGTCACTACTAATCACTCTAGCTTTCATCCCTGACACTTACGAGAAATAATGTGTCAATCAAAATTTTCGGCCCTTTTACCTGTATTCTCTATATTAGTCTTTTGGGGCTTCAAAGCACATGAGGGAAAAAGTTTTCTGGGTCACTGTTAATCTCCAGCCTAGCTGGAAATTGATAGGAACTCAATAGAGATTTCTTAGATCAATAAATATCCATTTCTTTATTTCACTCAGAATGCAGTAAGTAGGATACTATGCACATGTTTTAATTTATCTCTTTCAACTTCAGCATAAATGCTACCTTTTTACCTTGTTTGCTGTAAGGCATGCAGTAGTCTATGGGACATTTTCATAAAGTTAATTTTGATAGAATAAAATTGCTTTTATCAAATAAGATAATAGAAAATAAGAAATAAGTCTTACCGGGAGTGGTGGCCTATGCCTGTAATCCCAGCACTTGGGAGGCAGAGACAGGAGGATTGCTGAGTTCGAGGCTTGCCTAGGCTACATAGTGAGCTCAGGGTCAGCCTGAACTACAAAGCGAGACCCTGTCTCAAAAAAAAAAAAAAAAAGAAGTCTTTGTTACTGAGGGAAATAGGATGAGGAAGGAAGCTGAAGGAATGATACCAGAAATAGATTTTCACGGTGGGATTCGCCACCCTCAGGCCCTCGATGGAGGAGCTGCACCCGGGTAGCTTAAGCAGCCGAGTCCCGGTTCTGCTTGGAGACAGGGAGGTGGGAAATCCGGGTCCGCCGTCTGTTCCTTGCAAGTGACATGTGCAGACAGTAACCGAGAGGCTGTCAGAAATCAAATTCTCATTGCTCCACAAGGTAAAAGTAAAAAAGATTATGACAAAATTAAAACAACAGAAGAATTTAACATCAACGGTTGTTTGCCTCCGATGCCCTTAAGAGACCTAGGCGTGGGCAGAATTCTCCATTAAAATCTGAAGGCCATAGATTTGATGAAAGAGATGTTTGCAAAGTTCGCCAAACGCTCCCATGTGTAAAGGCCATAAGGACCCATGGTTTCCCATGTAACAGTCAAACAGAACAGTAACATTGAAGTGGCCTTATTTTAGGTCGTGTAGGCTGAAGTTTTCGTGAAGTTGTCGGTGTACGTCGCGGTTGGCACGGGTGCCAGGACAGTCCCTCCCGCGCTCACGCACGCGTCTGTCCAGCCACAGACCTGGGACACTGCAGAATATTGTATTTCATGCTGCCCTAACTTTTTCTGACTGCGGACGGCGTGGCTCTCTGAGCTGTCTTTGTCTCCCACATTTGCATCAGGGTACTCTTCTGGAAGGTGTTTAAATGAGGGGACTCTTTCCTGTAATCTACGAGTGTGGGAGGATCGGCTGGGTTAGGACCCCCTGTCACATGGTTCATACACCATGGACGGGAAGTACTTACTGAAACAAATTCCAAATGTTTCTCACTTACGCATCTTATATAATTAATATAAAGTGTAGGAATTGTCAGTCTTTTTTTTTTTTTTTTTTTTTGAGACAGGGTCTTGCTTTGCAGTTCGGGCTGGCCCTCAGCTCACTATGTAGCCCAGGCAAGCCTCGAACTCAGCAATCCTCCTGTCTCTGCCTCTCAAGTGCTGGGATTACAGACGTGAGCCACCATGCTCGGCACTGTGGTATGTGATAAGGATTGCTGGGGGGTGTGAGTCTCCACGCCCAGCATTGTATGTGGTCACTGGGATCGAACTCAGGTCCTTGCCCATGTGAGGCAGGCGCTGGAACCACTGAGCTAAATCTCTGGTCCTGTCAGTCATAGCTTTTTGAGACAGGGTCTCGCTTTGTAGTTCAGACTGGCCCTGAGCTCACTATGGTGCCCAGGCAAGCCGCCGCGAACTCAGCAATCCTCCTGTCTCTGCCTCCCTAGTGCTGGGATGACAGGCGTGAGCCACCACATCCGGCATTGTGGTATGCGGTGTTGATTGTTGGTGGGCGTGTCTCCACGCCCAGCATTGTATGTGGTTACTGGGATCGAACTCAGGTCCTTGCGCTTGCGAGGCAGGCGCCAGAACCACTGAGCTAACCCTCCGGCCCCCTGTCAGTCATTTTTAAAGGGCTGATCTCATGAGAGCTTGGATTTCTGCAGTGGACGACAAGACATTGGTCCACTCTCTGCTTCTGGGTCTCCGCGTGAGCTTTCCTGATGTCACCAGGTACATGCGCCCCAAGTCTTGTCAAGTCCAGACCGAGGGGTCAGCATTTAATGCATATCGTTCTTTATAGTTTCATCTGGGTAAGGAAGAGAAGGCTTGCACAAGGCACATGTAGGCACAGGCCAGGGTGGCAGGGTGGACAGTGAGCTCGGCTTCTCGTGGGTGAAGGGTCCCCTGATGTTAGAACCGTCTGCCTAGATAGGAGCCCTAAAGGTAGGGGCCCCTAGGGCAGGTAAGAAGTTACACCTGCTTTCAAGTTACACTTGCCAGAAATCATGTGAAAACAATTTTGAATTGTGTCATGAGTACTTTGTTTTACAGTACATACAATCTATTGTGACCTCGTTTTGTTGAATACAGAATGAATTCCTTATTTTTTAGTATAGCTATTGAACTAGCACATTCCCATACACTGATGGTCCACTGTCCCAGAGGCGGAAGCTTTCTTCCCAATAACGTTTTCCAACTCTTCACCCCCGTTGTTACAGAATCCATTCTTTGATTTTGGAGAACAGGAGCTCGACCTTTAGATATCCAGCAGGTTGAGGCCAGGCTTGCCCCCATTCCCGCCCCCATTGGCGTCAAGGCGCATGCGCTCTACCCAGCTGCACCCTTGCGGGTGTGGCAGCCACCAGCGCGCATGCTCACGCTCCCCCAGCTGCCTTGTCTTGGTTTTCTGACGTCACTTTCTCTGTTTTGCCCTATAGTTCTTGTTGTTCTTCCAGAATGTCCTAGGAATGCAGTCGGGTCGTGTGCGGCCTCCTGCTGGTTTTCTTCATCTCTGTGGAGATTTCGGCACGTGGTACAAGCACCTCTCCTTTCCTTTTAGTGTGGAGCCTGGGAAGTCACTGCGCTCCCCCGTTGAAGGGACGTGTACATTGTTCATAGTTTTCAGTAATTATGAGTAGAAATGAACACTTGTGTATCGATCTTGAGTGAATATAAGTTTTCATCTTTTAGGGGGTAAACAGGAATGGATTTTTGGGCTGCGTAATTTTTGGAGCAATTTTATAAGAAAAAGTGAAGATATCTCCTGCTGATTTTTAATTGTCTCCATTTACTCTGACTTAATTGAGCCCCTTATAAGAATAGTGATCATTATGAGAATAGCTTATCGAGTATTGAGTAATTATCATATGGGAAAATTTGGACTCTTACTCTAAGTGACCCTTGAGAACATGTCATACAGTACAGTGATTTTCTGCAAATAGACTTGACTATTTTTGAGCCCCTTTATCTGTAAATGTATCTTTCTGTCTTTACAGTTTGCTTTCAGTTTGTCCTCTGGCTACTTCTTGTTGTGTTACCCTCTTTTTATTTACTATCTATTGGTATCAGAGTAAATCAAGTGAAATAGCTTATTGTGTTGGTGACTTAAGAACAGATAGACTCTCAGTGATGACTTGGCTGTTTTAGGCACTGTCATGAAAGGAAATGTGGCCTTATTTCATTTTAGGTACTTTATAAAATCTGCTCTTATGACAAGACAAAAGCATTAGCTTCTTTTTTGTAGGTTCATTATGATCAAGAATCCTGGCATTCTTGATAATAACATCTTAATAATGACAGGCCAGTGTCCCGGCCCGGCTTCGTCTTTCTTCCACTTGCAAGTGAATTCCTGTCCTTCCCTGACAGCCTGGACCTCACTTCTTCCACCTCTTCAAGCTAATCTGGGTTTCCTTTAGGCCCTTTGCACAACACTCTTCTGTTGTTGTATTACATACCTATGCGTCTTAATACCCTGACCCTAGGGTTATCTTGAGATCAAAACTGTCTGGGCTTCAACCTTCTTTGGAAAAGTGCTTCCCCTCAGACTAGAGATGGTATTGCTGGCCCAGGAGGTATTTGCAGATCCATTCCTTCATTAAGTGGGGGAAGCGAAGGAGTCAGGCCACCCTTATCTCTCTGAATTTGAATGTGTGGTATTACTGATTCTCTGGTGAGATACTACAAAAACAGAACCCAACCTGCGGCTGCGGCTGTCACAGGACAGTGAGGACAGCCAGAGCTGGGGCCCAGCCTGAGGGGAGCAGAGATGAGACTTGACTCTGTCCCCTCCATGTTTTAGTTGCTCAAATACAAGGAAAAAGATTTATTTCTATAATTCACATATTCACTTTAAAGAGAGGACAGATGAAATCAAGGAGACAAAAACTAAGAACGGAAGTGGCATGTAGTTGCAAGTGAAGGGGAAAAAATAAACATTGGTATTTTAATTTACAAAGCAGCCCTGAAACTTGGTGTGTGTTCGCTGTATGAACTGTCTCCATTCTTCCTTTTGCAAAATGTAGAAAAGCAACATTGACCTAATAATGGAACCGAGGTGGGCGAGGTGACAGTGCCAGGGTGTAGCTGCATTCTCACCCTCCGCCTTTCGGAGGGCCGCGCTCGGGCTCCGCCTCACAACTGTTACCTCCAGCATGAGCACACCTGCCACGGGGGCCCATGAGGAAAAATCGCCCTAAAGGGCTATTTCTATGCTGCCCTGTACGTTCCTAAGGGCCACAGAGAGCCGCTCAGTGCACCGTCCCACTGAAGGCTTCAGGGAAGCAGGGCCTTGGGTTTGCGCTGTGCGCTAAGGCCAGACACGCAGATGTCAGAGCTGTGCTGAGGACTTCGATGCCGGTGGCCAGCGGTGGGAAGAACGGACGTTCATCCGCTGCTGCGGTTCACAGACTTGTACCTGTGATCCATTCAGTATGTCCCTGGGCTGATTATACAGGCTGCTAAAGGACGTTAAAGGCAGTGCCTTCCAGTTCCCTGTCTGTGAGACCAGCAAAGATCCCATTTTATAAATAGGATCCTGAGGCCCTCACTGGACTTCTAAGCTCCCAGACGGAGGGAGCAAGAGTTAGTGAGCAGTGAGTCGCCATCTATCACGGCTGCCTTCATTGTACAACTCCGTGCTAACCGGGGCAGCCCGCGTCGCACGCCCTGTCCGTGCACTCTTAGTGTAAGATGTACAGGACGTTTGTGGTCTCAAGCATGTTCAGTGGACCATCAGTGTATGGGAATGTGCTATTTTAATAGCTACCTCTATAATACAAAATAAGGAATTCATTCTGTATTCAACCAAATGAGAGGTCACAATAGATTGACTACTGTAAAACAAAGTACCCGTGACTTAATTCAACATTGTGTAACCTTAGTTTTCTTCTATCTTTAGTGAACAGGAGGGTATTTGTATCATGTAGGAATAAGCAGGTCAAATCCTACTAGCACTTAGACTTAGAATTTAGTAATCTCATAGAAACCCAATATAGAACAGCACTGGAAAGAGACAACATTTAGACAGCGCAAATAAACTTGGCTACCCCCTCACTGTGGGGAAACTCTATGTAGAAACACCAACTTTCATGTTGTATCTATTTTAAAAAAGCACAGAGTGATAGTAAATGTGTGGTGATAAAAGGGAAATATTATTAAATAGCACATTCTCGATGAGTTCCAAGTTGGTAGCTAATTATTCTCCACAGGCTTCTAATTACGGTTGAAAATAACAATAATGATAGGCCCCTGGAAGTCCTCGGGGGCCTTTCTGGATGGCTGTGTCTGGACGTGACCTCTGGTCTTGTCATGTGTCACACTGACTCTTCCGTGGACCCCTCTCCTGCGGCACTGTGACAGTTCCTGTGGGGCCACCTGCAGGAGCTGTTCTTCCTCTTTCGTCTGTTCTGTAGGATTTTATACCATGTGCTTATTTTATCATCCAGCCCTGCCCTAGTCGAACTGCCTAAAATATCCCTGGCTTCCTGGCAGGTGTTTATTTCCAACCATTAGTCTGTCTACCTGCTCAACTGAATATGAACTCTTTTTTTTTGTGGTACTGGGGATCAAACTTGGGCCCTTGTGCATGCAAGGTCGGTGCGGTACCACTTGAGCTAAATCCCAGCCCATGAACTCTTTGAGAGGACAGCCTAGTCCATCACGGGCTTAAGTTGCTACCATGATGGCTGATCCAGGAAGTATCTATACAAAGGATACATTCGCGGGAACATATCTGTTCATGTATGTACGTATTTATATGTATATAGTCTCCTATGAAGAGAAAGTGAAGGCATTTGTGTTTGTTACTAGTTATTTAGTATACTGATGATTATATTGCATGCATTACACATATTATATACAATACACTTATGCTTCTCCCTCAAATTTTTCCACTTTCACATGATAGAAATAGAAGAAAATATGCATTGTTACAAGCAAAGGCCTTTGAGAATTTGGTGTTCAACCTCTTTCTCTCGATGCTGTTATACTGTTAAGGTAAAAGGGCCCCCGAAGCTGGTACGTTACAGGGTCACGTGCCTCAGGGTAAGATGCGTGGCATGCTTCCGTGTGCTTCTCATAGCAGGAGATAGGAAACATCCTAAGAGGCTTCCGACGGAGCTCACGCGTCCTCTTGGTCCCTTGGCCGCCGCCTCTCCTCGTTCCGCGTCCCTCATCAGGGCCTTGTCTGGCCGACACGTTGGTCTTCACAGATCCACGCGCGCTCAGCGATGCTGTTGCCGGAGGAGCTCAGCTTCCAGGAGGAACGTTTCATGGGGCCCCTCGTTTGGGGGCCCTGGGC
>PVIC010051579.1:0-12427 GCA_004025085.1 Thryonomys swinderianus
TATAAATTCAGGCAACCCTGACATAGGACTTATGACCCAGTTAAATTAAAGGAAGATTAACATTTTTGTAGTATGCAAAAATGTTTTATAGAGCATTTGGGAAACCATAGTGCCCAGGGACAGGGTTTTGAAGGAAAACAATGGGATTCCTTCCATTATGCCAATCTTCTGTTTGCCTACCTGGTGATTACTTTTGTTTGTTTGTTTGTTTGTTTTTGTTTTTGTTGAGACAGGGTTTCACTTTGTAGTTCAGGCTGGCTCTGAGCTCACTATGTAGTCCAGGCAAGCCTCGAACTCAGCAATCCTCCTGTCTCTGCCTCCCAAGTGCTGGAATTACAGGTGTGCCACCACGCCCGGCACTGTGGTATGTGGTATTGATTGCTGGTGGGCGTGAGTCACCACACCCAGCATTGTATGTGGTGACCGGGATCGAACTCAGACCCTTGTGCTTGCGAGGCAGGCTCTGGAATCACTGAGTTAAATCTCCGGCCCCTGGTGATTACTTTTTAGGTAAAGGATAATGACGTGAAATATAAGTGTACCTTGATATACAGAACAGTTTGGAAAGAAAATGTAAGAGTACTACTGACAACATTTCTAGAAGACAATGCATTGAAAGAGCATATTTAATTGTGGGTGTGTGTTTATTCCACATAGATAAAATTGTATCCCAGTATAGAATGTCTCAACAGTCACATGGATCAGACAGCTCATTCTGTAGGCAAAGATTCTTCCATCATTGAATATCTTCTAGCTGGTCTGTTTCCTACCAGCCACTAAATTCTTAAATTTAGAAAAGTTCTGATTCATGAGGATGTTTTATTTTATCTACATTTTTACTTCCCACAAATAAGTTTGTTTCATTGCAAAATATTGAGACAAATATGCCTTGAAACTATGAATTTTTATGATATTATTGCCTATTGAGGTAACCAGAAGCTGCTTCTCTAATTTGATATGAATCACAAATGATTCATTTATGAGTATAGTCATAATTGATGCAGCAGACTTCTGGAAAAGACTCTTAAGATTGAATGTGTTTGCAAAAATTCCTGGTGGGAGTTTAGAGTCCCAGGGTGAAGACAGAGACTAAGGCTGGCAAAGGCAGAAACATTAGACATCCAGGGACAGGAGAAGATTGGACGAAAGACAGAAAGCTATCTGATCCCCTGTCAACAATCAAATGAAAAATTAATGCACAGCTGTGTAACCAAGCTCTTATTCTTATTTTCCATGTCAACATATCTTGCTCTTTCAGAAATATTCTCAAAATAGAAGGTGTGGTGTATGTGTGTCCATGTTCCTGTATGCTATCTAAAAAAAAAAAAAAAAAAGGCATTGCGGCATATTATTCCCAGTGCTTTCTGGATAGAGAAATTGGCTTTAGCCTTTTCAGTCTTTTGAGAATTCTACTTCCCAACATACATGAAGGATCCTAGATAGTCTCTTCATAATCTATAAGAGTTGTGCATTTCACTATAGAGAAATCTAAGTATTCATTTTAAAATGGACTTACTTGCTTTTGTATAAAGCAAGCTCAGAGTGTGGAGAATGACTTTTGTGTCTCCTTATGGATTAAAACATCTGCTTCTTAGATTCATTCTTCCCCCATCTCAGAAAATGCGTCAGATGTCAGTGATCTCATAGTGAGTAACATGGCCTTCATTTCTTCAAAAAGAATGAGAAAATTATCCTTAAAAGTAGGAGATCATTGATACCCTAATTATTTTCAATTAATTCCTAAAGTTCTCAGAGACATGATACACATATTAAGGCCAAAATTTAACAACCTACTTAATAGAATTATAATGCAAACAGAGTTTGCCAGACAAAATAGTAAACATTTGTTTTAGTTAATATGAAAAATAGATCTATGATAGATATTGATATTCTTAGTGACTTTTTTGTTAGGTAAGATTAGAATAATCAATTATCTGAAATTACAGCGAGGTGGTATGGACTAAGGATGTCACTCAAGTTGTAAATCTCCTGCTTAACATCTTCAAGCCCTGGCTTTGACCCTAGTACCTGAAAAAAAAAAAATTCCCTAAACTAAGACCTGGCAAATCTGGAATTCATTCTGATCCCTCTTTCTAGATGACAATGTCTAAAATATTTTTATATAATTGAATTTTATCAATTATACTTTTTCTAAGTTTTCTACCATTGAAAAGAAACTACTTTTATGAGATTTCTGTAAATTGTGGCTCTGATAAAAATAATTACAACTGTGTCATTAAAATGCATATGGCTGCGTTTGGCAGTAAGCGCATAGCAGCCCCTGAGCACGGCTGTGTAAAGCAGGTGTTTTGCTGGTGTTAAGAGGCAATGCAAAGTGGACCATAACAGACTGGCGAGTCCATGCCTCATTTAACTGAGTTAGTGTCTACTGCCTCTGACTAATCTTTGTCATGCTGAAATTTAGCCGCTGTTCCCATATGTTCTGCTTTTGTTGTTGCTGTTGTGGTTGTTAAATAAATTCTCATTTCTGGATTTGCTGTGAAATCTTTCCTCTTTCCATAGCATCCATTACTTCAAAATAACTTGTTATACTATGACACTCAAATACCCATTGTCTGCTTCTGATCTTTCATAATAACTAAGAGTTTTAATTTTTAAAAACTCAATCTTTTAAGTTTATATTCTACTACTATGTAAATGTTCTATGTGACCAGTTAACCTTAATATCTAAACAGTAAATTTTGTAATGAATGTTCAAATGTTTGTATTCACTACCAAATTTGCATGCCAAAATATTATTGCATGCCAAAATGGTGATACTGATACTTTGATTCTGGGAGGAAATTAGTTCCCAATAGTCAAGGTTCCAGGAATGCTTTTGGTCCCTCTATAATAAAGGACCCCACCAGTTAGCTATCTCCCTAATCTGCCTCCCCTCAGCCTTTGGTAATCATATTTCTAGGCTCTCCTTCTATGAGTTCTACTGCTTTGGAGTCCATGTTTCTGAGGTGTAATCACAAAATATAATATTTGTATAAAAATGAACAAAAATAATACAGTGTACATATTGTCATTGATCTCCATCAAAATAATCCCCCTCCCTCTGAACATATTTATACTACCTTTATTGTCATTTCCTGAAGCAGCTCCAGAAGTTTTCTTTCTTGAATTTTTAATTTTGTTTTCATGTCTGCCTTGATGTCTTGAGCCAATTTAAAATGCTTACCTTTTATGGACCCAGCATGCTCCCTCTGCACCACTCTGCTCAATGGACATTCAACCTTCAAGAAAAAGCCAGAAATCATACAGTAGGAGATTCAGTGAGTTAAATGAAAGAGGAGATGCCAGAATGTTTTTAGCAATCTGTTTTACAATTAGATGGCATGCAGCAGCATTCACCATATTTTTATTACAATTTTAAAGATGTGCACAAAAGAGTACTTTCAGAAGTGCTGCAGAAAATGCCAAGAAGGATGGGATAAGCATGTTCAAATACAGGGGATCCTAAGAGGATTAATGGCAATAATTATGTTATTGTAATAATTTTAAAATATAAATATGCACCATATATTATTATTACCATTTGTGCATAAAGCCATGTGATATTTTTCAATCCCTCTTAGTTTAATTTCTTCTAAGTTCATACATGTCAGAAATATCTTCTTGTATAATATTCCTTTTTGTTTATACATTTTCTTTAACTATTCACCTACTAGTAAATATTTAACATTTTCTAATATTTTAGCTACAGTCAATATTACCTCAGTGATTGTGAAATTGCAGATATCTTTTTGGCATAATAATTTAATTTCTTTGATATACTTAGAAGTTGGGTTACTAGTTCATAAGTACTTCTATTCCTAATTTTTTGAAAGGTTTCCATACTGTTTTCAATAGTGACTATACTTGGGTTTTTAAAAATTACATGCTAGGGTTCCCTTTTTTCCCCTGCTTAACATCGTGTTATCTTTTGTCATTCCAACAAGAGCCCATGAGTAGCTCTTCTTCACATAAATGAAGTGATATTTTATTGTAGTTTTAATTTATATTTTCCTAATTACTAGTGAATTAAAACTTTGCCATATGACTTTTGCCCTTGATATCTTTTCTTCTGAAAATATTTTTCCCAGATCTGAAACTCATTGTTGAAAGACACAAGGTAGTGTATCTGTGACTTCAATTAATAATATAGGTAAATCGACCTAACAATGTAATTAACAATACTTTGTTGTGTCACTGAAGTTTTCTAAGTCTAGATCTCACCATATTAAAACAGTAAAGTTATTAACATCTAATGTAATATATTAAATACAATATATAATCATATACTTTATACACACTTCAGTTGTGAAATATATGTCAATTTACAGAAAGATGGATAGATGATAGACAAGAGCTCAAGATCCAAGATGTCAGCACATTATATACTGGCAAGACATTTCACCCAAACTCAACTATGCTTCCACCAAGACCTCAAACTTCCAATCTCCAGGACTGAGAGAAATAATTTCTATTCCTTATAAAGCCACTCTGTCTACTGTTTGTTTTTTTAGCCACAAGATTTGGCCTATATCTTTGTATATAGGGTATTTACAAACAAATTAAAATCAACCAGCTTTATTTATAATGATCTTACCATGAAAATCACCAGAAATGGAATATCATTTATGCAAATTCTCTTCATTTTGTAGTTCTAAATGTAATAGAGATCGGAGTTTAAAACTTAACTATTTCAATGCATAGTCTAACACTTTAGTATAAATTTTATCTTAATTGGAGCTTAATTTATCATAGGAAATACTACTTTTTATTCAATGCTTGTATTTTTCTTCAGGATTTAAAATAGAATTATGTTTGTTTTATTTTTTAATTTTAAATTTACTGGTACCTTTTAGGTATTAAATATAACTTTCATTACTGGGATTTTGTACCTGCAAATGACATAAATTGCTTCTTATTTTCTTTCCCATTACTCTGCCCCTACAAACTCTTTACCCCTTCCCATTCACAAAGACTTTGATACCATATTTTTCTTTCCTTTCTCATAATTTTTATTTTGGTTCATTCCTTTCACCCCCATCTCCTCCCTAATTTGCCTTCTCCCTTGAATATTTACTTCCTATTTCACAATATGCATTATAGATTATGGTTCTCATTTACTCACTTTCTCACATCACAGAAATTATTTGTTATTATCACATGTGTATATTATTTATTTTACTTAAGAGCATGGCCTTAATGTGCATTCATTTAGCCACAAATGTTTTAAGTTATCATTCTTTATGATTAAGTAGTACTCAATTTTTTTAATCACATCTTTATCAAGTCACCTATTGAGATATGTATGGGTTTTATCCATGATTTAGCTATTATAAACTGTGCTGCTATAAACATGAATATGCATATATTGCTGTGGTATGATGCTTTTAATTTTGGGGGACGATACTCAACAGAGGAATAGCTGGGTCGAAAGGGACCTCCAATCCTAGTTTTTTTGAGGAATCTCTATACTGATTTCCACAGTTTTTGGACCAGTCTACATTCCCACCAATAGTAGAGTGGGTTTCTTTTCCTCAAAACCCCACCAGTATTTATTAGTTGATTTCTTCATAATTTTCATTCTTTCTAGTGTAAGGTAGAATTTCAGTGTTGTTTTCATTTTCTTTTCTCAGATGTCCAGTGATGTTGAACACATTTTCATATGTTTATTTTTTGTTTCTACTTCTTCATCTGAGAATAATGTGTTCATTTCAGGTCAACAGTTTTGGTTGGGTCTTTGAATTTGGAGGAGTGTGATTTCTTTTAGGTTCTTTGCATATTCTAGAGAGTAGAACTATTTCTGAGAAACAGCTGGTAAAAATTTTGCCTGTGTTGTGGGTTGTCTCTTGACTCTGTTGGTAATTTCTCTTGCTGTGCAGAAACATGTTAACAAAAGGAAATCCCAGTTGCTGATTCTTTCTGGTAATTCAAGTGTATTTGAGGTCTTGTTCATGAAATCCTTTCTTACACAAATATCTTTAAGTACTTTCTGGTTTAATATTTGGATCTTTAATCCACTCTGATTCTAGTTTAGTGTATGGTGAGAGATATGGGTTTAGTTTTAATCTTTGACTAATTTTTCCAGCACCATGTATTAAAAAACCTATGTTTATGCTGTTTTGTTACATTCTGTTTGGTGGTGTCTTAATGAGGATTTTTGCACCCATGTATATTAAAGAGAGTGCCTTATAGTTCTCTTTATTGGTTGGATTTTTTCTGGTTTTGCTATTAGGGCAATATTTCTTTGTAGGGGTGATTTTTGGAAATACTATTTCCCTTTTGATTTTATTAAAGAATTGAGAAATGTTGGCATTAGGTCCTCTCTAAAGATCTTCTGCATTATCTCCCATTCTTGGGTAGACAGAAGCAATATACTCAAACTGGCCATGCTTCCAAATTTTGCACAGACTTAACACAATCCATTCAAAATACCAATAACTTTCCTTACAGAACTGAAGAAAGCACACCTCAACTTCATATAGAACGACAAGAGGCTAAGAATACCAGAAGAAATTCTGATAACAAGGGCAAGGCAGGGAGCTCGACATATTGACCAGTTAAAGAAAATAGAAGATACAGAAACAACTTCAAGCACACTTAGTTATGTAATCTTTAACAAAGGGGTAAAATGTGAAAAGATGGCCTGTTTAACAAGTAGAACTAGAAAAACCAACTAACCATACGCCCAATATTGCACTTATAGCCAAAATGCTCACCATACACTAAATTAAAATCAATATAGACACATAAAGAAATGTTCAACACTGCTGGCCACTTGAGATAACGAGAATTTAAAGAATGCTTAGATTTCATCTCACGCCACAAAGAATGGATACCATCAAGAAATGAAGCAATAACAAATGTTTGTGAGACTCTCGGTAAAAAGAGCCTTTCTCTGTTGTTTATGGTACTGTAAACTGATACAACTATGGAAATCAGTATGGAAATTCCCCCCAAATCTGAAAGTAACACAATCATTTTGACCCAGGTGTTCCCCCTTTACGTATCACTCCCAAAGAGTTAAAGACATCATACCAGAGTACTATCTGCACATCTATGTTCATAGGAGTAAATTTCATAATAGATGAATCTTGGAAATTACCTATATAGTATCAGCAGATGAATGGATTAAAAAAGTGGTATTTATACACAATGATGTACTACCGTTCCATAAAAAGGCATAAACTTGAATCATTCACAGGAAAATGGTAGCACCTTAAAACCCACAATATTAAGTGAAATAGCTCAGACACACAAGGTTAAATATCACAAGGTTTTTCTTGTATAAAAACTCAATACATATAAAAGTACAAATTAAAAGATGTAGAATAAGAAAAAAAAGAAGGTATTACAATCCAGTGTGGATAAAATGAATAAAACTGTACTTTGACTTAGGACAATTGTCTTACATGTTTTCTGTTCTTTGGACTATTAGTCTGGTTTTGAAATCTGTATGTAGATAGATAGGTAAATAGATAAATGTAGATAGATATGATTATGAACTTTAAGGTTTTATAAGAAAAATGAATCTGATGCTGCAAATATAAAATGGAAATAGAGAGATTCAAAAAAATGGAATTTAAATGTTACATACATGTATTGATCCACTACACTAAGTGTAGTCATTATTACTGCAAAAACAATAACGGAAAAAAGTAACACAGAATTTTCATGTACTTAATAGTTAAAGCACTAGTATCATTAAACATCTTTTTCAGGACTTTTTTTCATTTCTGAATAAAATTAAAATTATGAAAAATAGAAGAAAAGTATTTATCTTTTTGTTGCCTAAGTTAAAAATCATGTAACTTTGCTCCTTGAAGATAGTTTCCGTCAGTAGAGTTCCCATCATTAACTTGAACTATCATTAAATAGAAATTATTAGAATTAAGCATTCCCACAATAAACTGTCCAATGAAGCTATAAGCATTCAATTTCCTTCCTCTGTTGCTTTAAAGATATCTGCATCAAATATTTGAAACAAGATATTGTTGTGCTTCTTCTCAACTAATAGTCTTCCTGGAAAGATTTTACTCTTTGCATTAAATAAAGCACATCACATCTTCAACAGTGTATGTCTTTGTATGATTGTCTAACAATGATACTTTGGCTCTGAAAGGTGAAAGTTCTCCAGTCTTGCATTGTTGCAACATTTTAAAATAAATCTGGATATGTCACAATTTTATCTTCATTTTAACCTCTCTTTAAAGCATTTTATTTCACTTCATGTTCTGCATTGTCTAAGTTTCTAATTTCATTGTCCTTCAATCCCTGTAAAGCCCTTGGATTTATCATTCTCTCCACCCTTAGTCCATGTGCTGCCAATTTTGCTCTCATCAAGCCTGTTTCTGTGGGGTCACCTCACTTCATTATCCTAGTGCAGCCTACTGACCTTTCCTCTGAGTAAAATGCTCAGTACTCACATCCTCAATTTCTATGCTGGTATCTTCAAAAGCCTGTAGTTCTTTATAATGATGTTGAAAGATTCATGCCATTGGTGGCAGTTAGTGAAATTAAATTAAGAAGTAGATGTCTACATAATTATACTTTGCAGTACTTCATGAAATGGATGTTTTTAAAAGAACACTTCCTGTCTCTTTACTATCTGAAAAAGACTTTACAAGGTATTGTCATCTGACACCTGCATATATGCCAGAAAATTTTTGAAGTCAAATTTATAATATTTCAATTTTATCTTGAATATACTTTAACTAAAGTAAATATAACTAAATAATACACTAAGAATATTTTCATATGTTCAGTGTTCACTCCGTGAGGGAGGAATACTTGATTTGACTGAAATATTAATTACTTTGATGTTTATCTTGCCTATGAATCACTAAAAGAACTGGAATTATTTGTAACAACCAGCAAAACAAACCCACCTCTGAGTCACTCACCCTTAAACTCAGTTTCATAGGTGTCAGTTTATTGTCCAGAGTTTGCAAAGTTAGGTGGCTTTATTTCACATTCTACAATCTATGATATGCAAATAACAACTTCACTCAAGTTTCCAAACTACCTGACTTCAGACTTAATTTCAAAGGACCCTGAAATATTAAAAAGTATCATAATTAAATATTAATACAGATAAAGTTCTATGAAATGCTCTTTAGCTTCAGTGTATGTGAATTTTAAAGAAAAAACTCAGATCTTTTCTTTAGGTATCATATGAAACGAGCTAAGTAAAAAAAGACCTTTATTACAAAAAGACAATTGAGAAGAGTTCTAATGCACTTGGAGGTGAGCAGCACCTCATTTGCTTACTTCTGCTATAGTCTATAAATTTTTATATTGTTCGTTACATGTTTTGTATGGTAAGAAATTCTGCACCTTACCCTCAGCTGTACTGAGTTAAAGTATAGATTATAGACAAATACAAATAATGGGCTGTACTGTAATAAAGTTAAATACTGTAATGTAGCATAGAATTCCTCTAAAGAGCACTTCACACATATATAGAGTTCAAAAGAAATTATTTAAAATTCATGCTCTTTAGTTGGCATTATTAACCTTTAAACTCTCTTGTTTCTTTTTCTTGACAATAACCAGCACATTGTTCAGTTTCTAATAACTTTGGTACAATTCAGATAATTGGTTTATCATGAGCAGGTCGGAATATGAATGTCATCTTCTAGTTAAATGTTATCTATACCATACATATGGGAAAACAGTGTTTATACTAATTCTGTAAATAAATGTAAAAGTGAAATCAGATTCATCTTGGTTATGCAAGCTGGCTCCTCTACTTTCTGTTTACAATTTTTTATCTGTGAAATATTGGCAAAGCTACAATATCAGTAATTTATCTGAGATTTTGTGCACTAATTTGTATAAATAGCAAGTATAAAGCTGAGTACGCAGTTTACAAGCAAGGGTAAACTTTTTTTTATTTTTATTGTTTCTATTTTGCTTTAATAATAAAGGAGCTTGAGAAAGACCTTGGAACAGGAACAAGGAAGCACAGGAATCCCTTTCTCCACCTGGGCAACATCGCAGTGGCAGAATTTGTAAGACATTTCTCTTTGGGAACTCAAGAACTCACAGAACACTTTCACCTTCCTGAGGAATTTCTAGAAGGTAAATTTCAAAAAGTTTAAGCATCAGACAAGTAACAGGTGAATGAAAGTGAAAGCACAATATATCAGCACTTGTGGATTGGAGTAAAAGTAATGTTGAGGACAATTAGTCAATATATATTAAAGAGGAAAACAACTCAGAATAGCACCTTAGATGAAAAACAATAGGAAAGCAAAAAAAAAAAATAGAAGTATTTTTCATAGTAGTTAAAAGTGGAAGCATCACAAATATTCATCAATCAGTGAATATAAAGCCAAAATGCAATACAGACATGCAAAGGAATATTATTCAACTTCAAAAAATAAAATAATATGCCATGTCATTCAGAATTGACTAACTTTGAAGACATTTTGTTAGGTGAAAATCTGCTGCTGCAAAAGATAAAAAGTGTTGTTTTGTTTTGTTTTGTTTTGTTTTGTTTTGTTTTGTTTTGTGACAGGGTCTCGCTTTGTAGTTCAGGCTGGCTTTGAGCTCACTGTGTAGCCCAGGCAAGCCTCAAACTCAGCAATCCTCCTGCCTCTGCCTTCCGAGTGCTGGGATTACAGGCATAAGCCACCATGCCTGGCACTGTGGTATGTGGTGTTGATGGCTGGTGGGCGTGAGTCTCCACACCCAGCATTGTATGTGGTTACCAGGGATCGAACTCAGGACCTTGTGCTTGCAAGGCAGGCACCGGAACCACTGAGCTAACCCTCCGGCCCAAAAGTGTATTATTCTTGAGGATAAGTAATATATAATGGTTGGTATAGTGATAAAAGTTATTTTTAATCTACAGGTTTTTTTTCTGAAATATGAATCTAATCTCCCTGGGCATTTAATGACATGTTTACCTTCTAGTTTTTTGGTTTTGCTTTGATTTTTTTTTTTTTTTTGAGACAGGGTCTCATTTTGTAGTTCAGGCTGGCCCTCAGCTCACCATGTAGCCCAGGCAAGCCTCGAACTCAGCAATCTTCCTTCTCTGTCTCTGCCTTCTGAGTGCTGGGATTACAGGAGTGAGCCACCATGCCTGGTGACCTTCTACTTTTCTGGTTTATCTCAGCCCTTATGTATGATAAATTCGTGATGATAGATTCAAATAAAAATATTTTTCCACTTTGGCTCTACTGAAATATTATATACATAAATGTGTCTTGATCAGTAGTCTAACACAGGAGATTTTTCTGCCCTCAAACATATTTTGATCAGGATTTGAAGACATCTTGGGCTGCTACCAAGGATAGGGTGGTATTACAACCAACTGACTGACAGGTCTTTTTGCTCAATTTGGAGAGAATTTATGAAATGGTAAAGGATATCTTCTTGGACAGTAGAAGTTCTGAGCTTTGGTTGCTGATGCATCTCAGCTCTTTGTACTGTACCTCTGAGCTTTTGTTTCCAATCCCTCTCACTTTGGAGGGCCACACTCCTTAGTGTCACTCATGCCGTCTTCTAGATGTTAGCATGTTCTGAGTCTCCCGGCCACTCCTGACAGCTCCTCTGCCACTGGAGACTGTGTTCTCCTCTCCGTGGCTTACAGGAGCACTGTATCTCACAGACCTGTTAAGATACCTCCTACATGAAAGAATTATAGGATTCATATCACAGCGACATATGTGCACCCGTGTTCATAGCAGCTCAGTTTGTGACAGCTAAATCTTGGAAACAACCCAAATGCCCACCAACTCTAGACTGGATAAAGAAGATGTGTGTGTGGGCCGGAGGGTTAGCTCAGTGGTTCCGGCGCCTGCCTCGCAAGCTCAAGGACCTGAGTTTGATCCCCGGAAACCACATATAATGCTGGGCGTGGAGACACACCCACCAACAATCAACACCGCATACCACAATGCCGGACATGGTGGCTCACGCCTGTAATCCCAGCACTTGGGAGGCAGAGACAGGAGGATTGCTGAGTTCGCAGCGGCTTGCCTGGGCACCATAGTGAGCTCAGGGCCAGCCTGAACTACAAAGCGAGACCCTGTCTCCAAAAAAAAAAAAAAAAAAAAAGATGTGTGTGTTTTTAATAAAATGGAGTATTACTCTGCCATAAAATGATGATCTTGAGTCAGTTTTACTCGAATGGATGTACTTTAAGGACACACTCATTTGAGAAACAAGTAGGTCACAGATGTGTAAATATCCTATCTTTTTTCTGGTATGATAAACTGAAGATGTACAAGTCTGCAATCCCACCAACAGTGGAGAAGGGTTCCTTTCTCCCCACAGCCACGCCAGCATTTATCATTGGTTGACTTTGTGATCGCAGCCATTCTTTGTGGAGTGAGGTGGAATCTCAATGTTGTTTTCATTTGCATCTCTCGAATGACCAGAGATGTTGAGCATTTCTTCATATGTTTCTTGGCTGCTTTGA
>PVIC010051580.1:0-12438 GCA_004025085.1 Thryonomys swinderianus
GGACCCTCGTCCCTGTTGCTAATCGGGGGGGGGGGAAACTCTGCCCTTCGAGACCCAGGCCTTCCACGGAAGCTGCTTCGCATCCCGACTGAGGCACCAGGGTCCCACCCTCACTGGTTTGCATTTAGGGTCCAAGCGAAGCCGACTTGAAAGGTGCGTGATTCCTCTGGAGAGTGAAACTCCTCCGGCTGCTCCATCGCTGCAGAGAGCCGGTGTCCCACGGCGTTAAGTTGCTCTCGAGTTGTGTGCAGACCCTTGCAGTCGCCTGCCGCATGATAGGATCACTTACTATCTGCTCATCTTGATCTGATACATTTTACTAGCGTAAAATTGAACTAAAACATTGTGTCACAACCTATTAAGATCACAGGAGAGAGACATTTTGTTTCCTCCTCTTGTTTTTCTTATTTCTCATCCCTGTTGTTTTATCCTGTCCACCTCTGGTGTGTCTTTGTTGTTGCTGTTTTGTTTTCTGAGCCAGCGTCTCGCTATGCAGTTGAGGCTGGTCTTCAGCTCTGTAGCCCAGGCTGACATCAAACTCTCTGTGATCCTCCTGCCTCGGTCTCCGGAGTGCTGGGGGGGCAGGTGTGCATCCCGCCCGTAGCCCTAGTGTATCTTTCAGGGCTGTCCACACTTCCTCCACAGTTTGATCAAGACCTTAGTCAAATGGTGCATTTCACACATTATCTGATGCTGTTAGCTGTATCTGCCTCTCTTTCTTTCTCGCTAAAATTTGCCTTTGCTCTTAGCCCCACTGCAATTCAATCAGGTCGGAATGGACAGGTCACACAACTCCTGGGTCAACGGTAAGTCCCTCTGAGCTCAGTGGCTGATTTCTCTTTTAAATGGAAATGAGGTTTGCCTTGTGGGCCAGATCTGTGCTATTTCTGCATGTGGCACAAGGGGGCAGCAGGCGCTGCAGGATGCAGGGCTAGGCTCCGGCCGCGGGTGAAACCAAGGTTTGTTTTTAAACCGTTCTCTTTCTCGGAAATCCCATTTTTGTCACGTGTGTCTTTGTACCTGATATGTATTGATAGGAGCCCTTTAGAAGCATTTTCTTTAATATTTGAAACATTCAACTGTATTAAGAAAGTATTAAAATGTCCCGGAAAGCCTGGCATTTCAAAGGAGGGTATTTAGATTCCAAATTAATATTTTGTCCTGTAATAACTGGAACAAACAGACAGGACTTCATGGCTCGATGCTTTTTAATTTCTAAAAGATTCCAGCCATTTGTATGATCCGCTTCTGTTTCCTTCGAAACATGGTTTAGGGAGAAAGAGAATTACGGTTTCTGGAATTTTTGTCCGCCCCGTGAGAGTCGGCGGGAGCCTCCCAGGAGTCGGTTCTGCGTCGCTGTGGGGCCCGACGGCCGAGGTGGTCGCGCCTTCTTTCGCCCGATTACGGCGGCACCACACACGGCCAGCTCTGCTGGTGTTGGTGGGCTCCGGGTAAATATTTGCCCGCCTTTGGAGCTTTTTAAAACTTGGCTTTAAGAAGCTGATGTGGAAGATCCGTTTGTGTATTCTATCGGGAAGTACAGAGTGACTCTTGGGTGGGGCCCAGCGTGTTCCCTCACACAGGCGGTTTTCCTGCAGTGTGTGCACTTCGCAGGGTTAAAACAAAGTACGAATGTTTATCGTCATCTTAACTTAGATGAGAACTGAGACGTAGGGAAAAGAAGAAAAGGAACGCGCTGACTGCTGTTGTAGTTTAATTTTCTTCCTGTCACGTCGGTAGATGTGTTTCCTTTGGCTTTCCTCGTGGGATGTGAGCAGTAGCCCTAGATTTTTGAGGAGGACATTCTCATATCCTCCCTAATCAAAAACCTGCAGTTGCCCTCATGCCAGCCTCCGGCCTGGCTGAGTGGGAAATCGGGCTGTGTAGATGACTTCCGGAAGGTCAGAGGTCCCGAATCAGGCTGCGCGTCTGGCAGGGGCTGGAGGAGGAGGGCGGCAGTGGTGTGGACGATTGTTCCCTCTCTGTCGCCTGGAGAGACTCCTGAATTCACTGTAAGTTGCTAAGTAACTTGCAAACAAGGGAGAAGCACATTGAAAGTCACGATGGTGAGCTTTTTGTGTTATCAGAAAGACACTCTTGCCATACTACGTACAAAATCAGTTGTCAACATTACAGCTGCCTTGGCAGAAAAGAAAAGTCATCAATAGGGAAGAAATCTAATCGCAGGGATGCCTAAGTGTTTATTCAGTTCAAATGACCACCAGAGTTAGTGCTAAACGCATATTTTAACAAGTGTAATATTTCAGCGCTGTCAAAATTACCTTGACAATAATACGCCTGTTAAATTATAGCTCTATAAGTTCGGAGGTAAAATGGCTCTGCTTAGCACACATTAATCTATACCTGTTCACACAAGTGCTTGTGCTGAGCAGGTAGCATGTTTGAACAAGAAATACTGGTCTTAAAGCCTCTGATTTATGGTAGGTGTTGTTTTGACGCAGCGTCATTCAGACGATTTACAAGGCAAGGCTTCGTGTTAAAATATCTCCTCGGTGTCATCATTCGTCACTGACATAAATATTCAGTCGTGTTGCTGGAAAATTGGTAATATGCCCATTCGTGCCAAATCACTTGCTGCGTTTCCTTTCAAGTGAGATCTGTCGTGGATATGGTTAAAAGAAACTATGATTTTTCTTCCTTGAGAGCAGATGAGCTGTAAGAAATTGAGAATAAGAGTAACTGTCCTGACAGCTTTCATGTAGTCATCCTGCCTAGGTTGTTTTTTAATTCTGGCAGAACTCCTACAGGTTTTTTCTTCCCCTTTCCTTGCTTCACACACAGCACGTTGTAAAGAACATATTTATATGTACATTGGTTAGTTTAAGAGGCTTTTTCTATTCAAAGGGTGAAGTTAGTCATTATCTGAAGGGCTTTGTCGGCAAACAAAAGCACACATTTTCCCTTTCATTTTTCCTTGTTAATAATAACAAATGCAAGTGACTCTAAAGGAAATAACACAAAAGATTGCATCAATCATAATGATTCTCAATAGCCACATAAATATTGTTTTTTCAGCTCTGAATGAAACAGCTAATGGTATGAAGTAGGTGTGGTAATTAAATCCTGTCCAGTTGTCACATATTAAAAATAATGTTTTTTCACATAACAATGGTCATATGTACTTAAACTCTTATCAGGGGTGCTAATAAGTGATATTTTATGGGAGTTGCTCGTTTACTGCTAATACTATGACAAAAGCTTTTAAGAGTTTAAATAGTTACAGAGTTACATATATATTTGATCGTTATTGTTATTTTATCAGTAATCTCTATAAATGCAATTATTATACCACTTTTCTCCAGCTGGTAAATATTGCTCCAGTTTAGTGTACACTGCAAATCTACTAGAATGTTCTCATGACTCATTCTTGATGCTTTTTTTTTTTCCTTCAAATGATTCCTACATGGCAATACTGGGAACTTAGTAACAGAGAAAGCACTGTGTTCATGATTATCCAATAAAATGTTAAAAAGATGGGATTCGGGATGTTGGTACCTAGTTTAAAGTGATAACCATGTAATATTTGAAGAAACTATAAGGATAATGTTTTGCTTCATTTATTGTATTATTCTCTAGTCATGTATATATTAAATAGTACATATTTATATACTATCTCTAGCCCTTTACTATAAACATTACTTGCCTTGAAGAAACTTGAAAAACCCAAAGTATTTACAAGATTGAATCTATGATCTTTCAATTGATATGAAGTTTAGTTTTTTAAATCAAAATATTTATAATACTTACGAATTATGGTTACATTCTAATGTAGGTAATTATGTATTTATTGCCCAAATCTTTTATTACCTTTATACTCCCTATCCTGTCAGAATTGAGTTCTCCTGATGTCTGTGGCTATGACGATATTCTCTGGTATTCTCCGGGCTCTGAAGTTTCTGCTGTTGTGGTGCCTGGGCTTTCCTAGCCCTCAGCTCCCTTAGAGCTCAGCAGTCTTTGGTATCCCGGTGTCTGGTGTTAGTACTTCCAGTACTTGGGGTTACCTGGCTGTGTGATTGATAGGACTTAAGTGTTGTCATTTGAGAACATTTCCTCCCTTCTAATTAGCTCGACATTGTAGTTCTTTGTGTCTGTCAGAAATGTATCGAAGTATCATTATGACATAGTTCTTTGGTTTTGTGCATCTATTTAAAGAACAAATGAAATCATATTTGGGCCAATTTGAACATGAGTAAATATCGATAAGTGTTTGACTGAGAACTTAATAGGAATAACACATAGTTTTCGGATATCAAGTGGAAGTCAGTGGAGAGTGGCTAGATTGAATTTCATTGTTTTGCTGTAAAGTTAAGCACTTCAAATCAAAGATTTGATTTCGAAGCTCTCACCGTAGAGAAAGCTTTATTTTCATTATAAGTAAGAGTTTCATGTTCTGTTATTCATCTTTTTCTCCTTTATTGCAAAAATTATTTATTTTGCTGTGTGGAAACTAGAACAAAATATGAGTATTTATAACATTGAGTCTATAACATTTTATTTCATACAAAGTTAAGATTTAAAAATTTTTTTTGAGACAGGGTCACGCTTTGTAGTTCAGGCTGGCCTTAAGCCAGGCAAGCCTAGAACTTGCAGCAATCCTCCTGCCTCTGTCTCCCAAGTGCTGGGATTATAGGCGTGAGCCACCACACCCGGCATTGTGATATGTGGTTACCAGAGATAGAATTTGGGACCTTGCGCTTGCCAGGAAGACACTGGAACCCTTGAGCTAAATCCCAGCCCCCAAATTTTTGATCAAAATTTTGACAGTATATATATCAAAATTGCTGTTAACAATATAAAATGGGTAATCATGAGTGTAGGCCATGTCTTTGGCCTTGTGCTTCTGATATCTTGGAGTTATCTGCTAGTTTATTGCTGAATTTCAGCATCCAGGGTTGGTCACATTGTAACTGTTGAGTAAATAATACTTGTTTGGGATTTAGAACAAAGGAAGGTTTCAGGAATGTTTTTGCATCTCTTCAAGGGACACCCATAAAGGAACAATGGAACTTCACAATATTAAAATAAAATTAGGACCTTTTTGTTTCACACTTGGTGTTTATATTAATTTGGGTTCTTCCCTATAATTATTTTTCAGAAGTACAATTTGTAATAAATTATATATGGCAGACTGTTTTCCATGTGTGATGACTTGGAGAGAAAAATATACATTGGTTCTTTGGAAGCTGTGATTCATGGAACTAGACCATACATGGTTTCAAGTTCCTGTGTTATTTACCAATCAAGGAAATGAAACTGTCAAATACCTAATAAATTTTCTGGGGTTTCAATATGCATAGAAGAATACTTTCAACACTTCTCTGAGTTACATATTTTGTACTAAGGTTTTGCCTAATGAACAGGCTCCTAAGAAGTAGAGAGGAGGAATTAATCCATCTTTAGAGATCACTAAACATTTTAAAACTGTAATTGACTGGGAGTTGAGACATAGGTTGGGATGCTCAGTTGCTCCAGCCCTGGTAGGAAGAGCTTTGTGATTGCTAAGCCAGTCCTTACACTGCTTGTCTTGTTCTCGGGTTCCTAACAGGTAGAAAGAGTAGGTTTTCCCTTCATTCATCATACATTGGTCATCACAGTTGTCTCCTGTGATCCCAAGAATTAAGGCACAAAATTCCTGTCTTCAGAGGTATTTAAAAACATAAACAAAGAATGGATTATTTTCTAAACTATGTTACACCTACATTTCTGAGCTTTCATATAGAAAAGATGTGGTTAAAAATTTAAGGCAGCTGCAGAATAGTGCTCTAGATATATGTGTATACACAATGCATGCACTTACAAATGTAGTCTGATCGTGTATACCTTCCTCATAATCAGTTAGGTAAGTGATTGATGTTGGTTTTATAAAATTTCCCAAAACGATTCTTCTGGTACTTCAAGGCGGATTGTTTTCAAACTGCAGTTACACCACTGGAAGTATGAAAGGAAGGTGTGTAGGAAACCAGAGGAAGTGATTCTTTACTTAAGATCACAATCTCTAAGCTTACAGCGACTCAACACGGTTTCTAACCAGACTCTTGAATACTTCCAGTTGATTTCCTTATCCTTTGAGGAATGTCCGGGTGCTACAGCTCATCTTGGAAAACTAGTAGGGAATTCCAGTATCACCTTTTACAAGGACCTGTATGCACGTCGGGCTTTTCAGAAATCTCCACAGGAGAGAAAGCGTGAGCCATGGTGTTTCCTGTAGAAGTAATTTTATCATGAAATCATCCCCAATCGATTTGAATGTTTTCATTTTTGCAACCAGGAATAATCTTTGAGAAATTTCCTCATGTGAGTCGAAGCCCTTTAATATCTGAAGAAAGACTTCAAAATCTTCAAAGTGCACTTTGAGTAGAAGTAGCTATTAAGATACTGTGATTGTAAGGAAAGCTATCAACAAATCAAGTTTTCTGTTCTGGAAATACTTTCATTTCTCTTTTTGCATTTGCATTTTAATAGATTGTATCACATGCACAAATGTTTCAACCTCTTGAACACCTGGAAAGTCTATTTTAGACTTGTTCTGGTGTTTAGGGATGTTTAGCCAGACATTATTCTAAACACAATCACTCTCATCATGATAGGAAAATCCTGCCTCCAGGTCTGCTGTTGGTGAAGTTTTCTCCGTGGCGCAGCTTGTTGTGAAAACACCCTTAGAAACCAGTGTCTGCCTTGGTGGATATGCAGCCTGTGAGCCTGGTTTCAGGATGTTTAAGTCAATAATTAATGATTTCTCTCTGAACTTCAAGTGGAAGTTTGTAGAAGAGTTCTTTTTGATTCAGAGGCTGGTCTCCTTTCACAATCTATTTGACTAAAACATGTAATCCGTGTGGAGATTTTTGAGAGTGAGAAGAGAGCAACGGTGCACCCAGCACTTTTTTGTTTTATCCGACGATGTTTGTAAAGACACCACAGAGTAAGTTTATTTGTCTTTAAATGTGTTTGCTCACATGTACCATTCTATATACCTAGATCAGCAAGAAGGGTTCAAGGCGGAGTCATGAAGAGTTTTTTTTAAAATTACATCTAAATACGGAAGGTACAAAGGCAACGGATGCTTTCTTAGAATTAGTTTTTTCTAAAAGCTTTTCTGCTATTGGTGTCATAATGGCCTGGGCTGATAAAATTTACTTCCTTTGAGGGAGTTATACATTTATTCTCTATATTTTAAAATTATATCTGATACTAATATAAATCTTCTCTCTATTTTTCCTATTCCTTAGCATTAAAGTTAGAAAGTCAAATCTGCCTTCATGAATTACATTGCAGTCGGTAGAATTTCTTAATGGTGCTAATTTTTGAAAGTTACCCTTGAAATGGTCCTGTAAGTGAAAAGAAAATTAACAGGTATTTCAGAAAAATGAAAATTGTTCTTCCTTGACTTCAAGATGAAAAAAATAGCTGTTGATGTAAATATCCAGTATAATAAAAGGGAACACCTGTCTAATCCAGACTTTGCCTCATTAACACACAATCAGATAAGCTGCTATTAAAGAACTGTCAAGCCATAGACCAGGTGAATAGATCTTAAATCATACATTATAGAATTTTAAAAACTCAGTGGAAGAAGCTATAGTTCCCCCTTTGCCATGTTTACTAACCAATCGTCCCTTACACACACCTCGAGCTGTAGGAGTTTGGCCTTCAGATGTGTCTTCCACTGGACTCTTTTCACAGTAGCTAAGCATTCTAGATGAGATTAGACTCTGAAATTTTAGTGTGAAGTGAATGCCTCCTAATTTTTGGATGCACATTGGGAATTTTTTTTTAATGTAGATCATCTGTCCTTCCCTTCTTAATTTGGATTTTGATTTGATGTTAGGTGAAAAAGACAACCTCTTGATTAAAGCAGTTATCTTATGATTCACTGATGTGTTTTATGCGTGCGTATTTCTGTGACTTCTTTTTAGATCGTCACACCACAATGTGTTTTAAATTATTGCCTAATGGAAGAAGTGTGGGGTTGAGACCCTGTCTCAAAAACAAACAAAAAAGAAAATGTGGGATTTAAAGTTTGAAAATTAACCAGCAAATAAGGTGACCTTTGATTTTACCCACTGGCAGATGGAATCCTTTTCCTTTATTTCCTAATTGTGGTTTTAAACCACCATGCGGCTGGGGAGCCTGATCCCCTGTGGTAAAGAACATGATGTTAGAACCAGCCTGTTGCCCAAATCCCAGCCTCAACCCGGCAGGCTGCGTAGTGCTGCCAGTTTGCAACTTACCTATGCAGTGAGGATGATAGCAATAGTACCAACTTCTTGTGTGCAAGAATTAAGACAATTAAATATAACTAGCATATAAATAACACATTTGTTGATACTTTGACTATATAAATGACACAATGATTTTTTTAGTTTAAAAATTCCAGATGAATACTCTTAATTTTGGTAACCAGGGTCTGGAAAAGGTGTGTCTGTCTCCCTGGCTGCCAGGAAAAGTAGATAAATGACCAAGTCTAACAAGCCATAAAACAAAATCAATAGTGTGAGTGTTTTTTGTTTCTTTGCCCTTGTTTTGTTTTTGTTTTTGTTTTCAATGGGGCTTAGCTTCATTCCAGAGTTCATTTTAAATTAAATTTGGTTTTACAATGAGAGCTCAATTTTGCATGTAAGTACCACACATCTGGTTTACTTTTTGTTTGAAAATGATACGACTGAAGTTCAGTACAGAAGTCTATTATGTAATTAAGGAAAGACAGTTTGAAATTTTATAAATTATGTTCTATTTAAATGGAACGTTGGAATTATTCAAGGGAAGTGAATATACTTCCTAGAGTAGGAGAAACTTATTATTTTTAAAAAATCCTATAACGGGTCAAAATGTAGAACTTCCATGTATTCACCTTTTTTAGAAAGCATGAAAAATGACAAATTTCACAAGTGAAATTTAAAGTTGACTTGAGGCAGTTTTAGATTGTTGAGGCTTCAAATTTTATTCATGGGATGTTTTTAGAGACATTCTGCGTCTTGTTCACTCCAGTTAATTCCGAGCAATCCTTCTGAATTTCCATCAGATGGACATTCTGATACTTCAGAACTTCTTCTCCATCAAAATACGGCTCAGACAGCCTTCGAAGAAAATGAAATTTCTGGATAGTTCTTAGAAATGACAGGTTATGCTTTTAAGCATTTACAGGAATAATAAATCAAACAGGACAAATAAAGCTCTTCTATATGCACTGCTCCATTAGCATTAATAAACCAACAAATTAAATGCTATAAATTACCAACTGGTTATAGCCTTGAGATATAGCAAATTGTATACTTCTAAGTGGAGGCAGCGCTTGCTAGTTTACCATCTGCTGCGTGGCAGTCATGTGTCCTCAGCTAAGAGCCCCTAACTAGTCTTAAATCTTAGGGTTCACTTTGGTCATGCAGTGACTTATCATCTGATGCAGTTTAGTTATAATTTGAGAGGAGCTTAGGAGAAGAAAAAATTAGCTATTTGTAGAGACATCAGGGGATGTTTATGATTGTAGACTCTCCTCCACTCACTGTCTTTGATACCTGTTGTACGACAGGGGTTTTGTCGCTTGACATTGATTGTCTAGGTATCTGTCAAACTGAGGATTATCCAGAAGTGTGATACATTTGGACCGTTTCTCATGTCTTTTCATTTATAGCAACATCGCCATTTATTTGATAATCTAAAATGTATCTAGATTCTGTCATTGCCAATTGTCTTGTTTCATTTACAGTAAACAACAAAGTAGCAAAAATTCTGCAGCAGTCCCTGTGCCTCTTGCATAGTCCCAGGGTGGCTCGGCTGTAGGCTCTTCCTGGCCCACTTTCCCCTCCTCTCACTATTTTATTGTCTCCATCAGTTTAAACAGGTACAACACCCGGGATTGAGAATTAAAGAACATTCATCAGAGTACAGGTTCTCAGCCCGTGTGTGTCTACCTGATGGGAGTTTTATATATAAATATTAGAGCATTATATTATATGCTTCTATCAAACAGTTGCTAAGTCAATTGCAGCAGATGATAAATCACTGCATGACCAAAGTGAACCATAAACTTTAAGACTATTTAGGGACTAATATATACATATATACACATATTTGGATAAATACAGATATGGATATATATGGATGTGTATGGATATGTATGTATTTGTATATATATAGTATATGCACAATATAATACTTGATACATATGTATATATTTATATATACATAGCATACATAAAATAAACTTTATATGTATATATAAAAGAAATTTAAAAATGTTGGTTCTGAAAGTCTACCCAGTTAGATGTGCTGTTATCTATCCTCATATATCTTTCCTTATTATCATAAAGATCCATCTTTTTTTTTTTTTTTTTTGAGACAGGGTCTCGCTTTGTAGTTCAGGCTGGCCCTGAGTTCACTATGTAGCCCAGGCAAGCCTTGAACTCAGCAATCCTTCTGTTTCTGCTTCCTGAGTGTTGGGATGACAGGCGTGAGCCACCATGCCCGGCACTGTGGTATGTGGTAGTGATGGCTGGTGGGCATGAGTCACCACGCCCAGCATTGTACGTGTTCATGGGGATCGAACTCAGGACATTGTGCTTGCAAGGCAGGTGCCAGAACCACTGAGCTAAATCTCCAGCCCCAAGATCCATCATTTTAAGCTAGTTATAAATTCACCTGGAAGTCTTTAGGCTGTTTGGAAGTGCAGTTTGATGGGATTGTAATGCATTAAAATGGAACTAATTGTCACTCTAATTTGAGAGAGTAATGTGGTCAATAGTAAGGTTCTCAGAAGGGTCACAGCCCGTGGGTTCTGTCGCTGTAGGAATCCTATATGACTGGTTTCCCCTGTGTTTAAAGAATCATGGGGAATGTAGATGATTGAGTGATTTGTCTTGGTCTAGTCAATATAAACCCCGTTAACAGGTTGGTAGTTTAGTACCAAACTTGGCCAGGGCCCAGTGTGTGTGAAACAGGCCAGAGTCACAGGTGAAATCCCTCTTATAGCTCCTTTTTTCTTTTTCATTGATCTGTTTAGGTTTTGGTACTTGGTTGGTTTTCAGTTACTTACTCTGCTTTACTCATAGATTGTGGTGATGGAGAGACCAAGAGATTCTTTATTTACTGCTTTCTACCTGTATCTTAATTGTTTGGAGGTACAAACAATTGTCTCCTCTTACTGTGAGGTGTAGTATAAATAACCTCCAAAGGATAGCTGAAGCCACAGATAATACTGGATGCTCTGTATACTGTGTTTTTAAAAAATATATACACATATCCCCATAGTAAGGTTTAATTTATGAATTAGGCACAGAAAGAGATGGACAACAATAACTAATGATAAAATAAAACAGTGATAACAGTATGGTTCAATAAACGGTATTTAAAACTTTTGAGTTAATTACTGAAATTTTCTGCTCCATATTTTTGGATCGTGGTTGACCACAAGTAACTGAGAGCTTAGATAAGGTGAGGATGACTGTAACGGTAGAGTTTTGTGTTCTTACTGGTCTGTCCTCTCCAGGAGGCAAACATTTGGAAGTTTGCAGGAAAATAATGTCTAAGAAGTGTTACTGCTCAGTTTTTATAAGACTCACTGTTGTAATCAGATACTGTGATTTTTGCTCACATACTTTATCACCAACCATGTAAGGATAAGATTTGATGTTAGCCATCTTTTTAGTGTCTTTACTGGAAAAATTAGGTGTAAAACTTGGATGTATTATTATTTCCTTTGCTTCTAGAAAGCATTTCCAGTTTCCCTTATGTTTTCATGGTTCTTACAAGAAGTTAAAAAATGGTAGAAAAAGTCAGGGATTTAGCTCAGTGGCATCGCCTGGCAAGTGCAAGGTCCTGAGTTCGATCCCTGGTACCGCAAACAACAACAACAAAACACACAAAACCAAAAAATGCAGATAAAGGTGTACAGAATAAGCCAGCCGTTTGACACTGAAGAGATGGGGGCCTCGGGTTACAGATGGTCACTCCTCACTGAGTCTGCGGGGCAGACCTGAGGGATTTCACCCACTTCCCTGCAACCACAGCCTCATGTCTCAGCTTCTTTTTGGATTGGGACTAAAGGACACCAACACATTCCATCTCATCAAGGCCACGCTCCTCCCAGTGCGATCTGCAGTTTAGTCACATTGCGGATCTCTGTCTGAGTGCTGTTTGTCTTTATAGTGCACCTCAGATGATTCTTAAATTATTAATTTTTTTTTTTTTTTTTAGCTTTTTGGAGACAGGGTCTCGCTTTGTAGTTCAGGCTGGCCCTGAGCTCACTATGGTGCCCAGGCAAGCCGCCGCGAACTCAGCAATCCTCCCATCTCTGCCTCCCGAGTGCTGGGATTACAGGCGTGAGCCACCACGCCCAGCATTATATGTGGTTACCGGGGATCAAACTCAGGTCCTTGCACTTGCAAGGCAGGCGCCGGAACCACTGAGCTAACCCTCCGGCCC
>PVIC010051581.1:0-12438 GCA_004025085.1 Thryonomys swinderianus
TTTCCTTTCTTTCTTTGGTTCTATTTCTTTTTTTTTTTGTAGTACCACGAATCACACTCATAATCTTGCACTTGCAAAGCAGGCAGAAGCAGGACTGGGCTAAATCCAAGACCCTACTTTGTTTTTATTCATATTTATGACATATTTTGGAAAATCAAAAAGCAAATTAAACTTCCCTTTCTTTTATAGAAATTCAAATTTATTTTTAAGTTCGTAATTCTTTTGTGTTTATAGCATTTTGTACCAAATTAAACAATTGTGTTAGAATTTGAAAGATAAATATATTTTCAGAGCTGTTGTGTTTCATTAGTACTCCTTGAATGAAACATAAAGAAAACAATTGAATACATCCATATGTTTACCTTCATAACCAATCCACAAAACAGAATTCCTTTAGTATATAGGTTACACTTTGCGATGAAAGCCCAGTATTTCTTCATTATACAAACTTCATCTAAGGTCATTCATTGTAAAGTTTTCTGCTATTATCTAAATGTAATTCAATTTTTCTATATCTTCCATTTTTGTTGTTTTACCTCTGCTAAACAATCTACTTTATCTTCTTTGAATATAAAACCTTACACATAGTAGGTACTAAAGTTTATTTTGAGTAAGGTACATTGTCAAAGTTAAGGAAATGAGACAAACAAAAAATAAAATTCTAGCACTTCCACTAACATGTGCATTGGGGCAGAAGCAAGGATTTTAACACCATCAAAAGCAAAACAAGACTGTAGTATTGTTTTCTAGAGGGCTTCCTTTAAATTTTGCTCATAATAGCATTTATGGTTAATCCCACTATCAAAGGGGGAAATCAATTCTAATATCATTTGGTGTATTGTTGTGCATCTTCAAATTTTCTTCCCTTATTAATTTTCATATATTTTAGGTTAGCATAATTTAAACTTTGCTTAACAAGTGTGCCTAAGAGAACTGTTTGCCTAAAATAACTGCTTTTCTATGTGTCACTTAAAGTATGGACAATATATTCTAAAGGAAATAACTTTATTGTTGTATTTAAGTAAAAAACGTCACCATTATATCTGATGGAGCTGAAATATGTAAAACAAATTCAAAATCATGCTCCAATATCCTTGAAATTTTTGTTGTTCTGTCATAAATGCGAATTGTTTCTTTAGCATTATTTTTACAGCAGATGTGTATTTGCATAATGTGAAGATTTAGTTAGACTTGTGAAAGCAAAACATCCTGTTTTACAATGGGACTACGATATGTATAAAGTATTAGATAATGCAGTCCAAAAACAAGTGTATGATTTAAACTTAAGTAGTAATCTACTCTTGGTACTGGAGGAGCTAATAGATGTATCTCAAATATGTAATATTACTCCTAATTTTCAATAGAGTCCATAAAGGTATGCTTAGTCTCTAGAAAATTATTCTCTTTGCATCCTGGGAAATCAACTTGTACTACTGCAATTCTATTTTTTAAAAGATATTTATGCTTGTGTGCTTCTTTGTGAATGCTAACTCTGAATCTCAGATAAAATCCAAAGCCAACAAGACATAACTAAAAATTTAATACAGAACTGTATAATACAAAATTTCAAGCTGTTGGGCTGCTATTGTGTCCTGAATTATAATATCTCATTACTTTGAGTCATTTAGTGTCATGAAGACTCCTGTGCACCTATTTAACATCCGTCCTCTCTTGTTTTGCCTGAGAATGAAAAGGCTCATTATGTATACAACATATTCATATGACGTATTTTTATGATGAGCATGAAAGGCAGTTTGGTTCGTGCTAGGAGTACATTTCTTCTAATAGTGGTGTTTGCTGGTTGAAGCAATGAAGAAATGTAGACGCTAGCCTATTTGCGGGAGACAGGATGAGATGAAAAACCTATTAAACTCTTTTTACAAATTAGATCCAACACAATTTAAATCAGAACAACACATATTACTCTGTTTTTAAATTCATAACACTTGAATATAACATAAAATAAGGGCCTTTATGAGGTCAAAAATACCTGAAGAACACTTATTTTCTCCTTCTCTCATTCTGTGAGATAAAACCTTCTAGTGTTTAGTAGTTTTTGAACTTCAGTACTAAAATTTTTGAATCCTCTCAACCAGTAGGATGTGATAGAAACAGAGAATTTAACCCCAAATATCCACCATATCACAATTTTCAAAGGAAAATAAGCATATGCAACTGTTTAAAATTTTTTCAACTGATCTAAATGCATCGTTGTAACAAACTTCTTATATTTGCAGTTCCTTTAGTTCAAAAGTTAAAAGCCCTGATTGGTTAATTTTAGGACCCTCTTAGATTTAACTTAAGAGGCCTTTTGTTATAGGGTAAGATTTTTGAAAAGAGGAAATGAAAGAAATAATTACAAAATAAGATAAGTCCTTGGGCCAGAGGGTTAGCTCAGTGGTTCCAGCGCCTGCCTCACAAGCGCAAGGTCCTGAGTTCGATCCCCGGTAACCACATACAATGCTGGGTGTGGAGACTCACGCCCACCACCAATCAATACCACATACCACAGTGCCGAGCGTGGTGGCTCATGCCTGTAATCCCAGCACTCGGGAGGCAGAGGCAGGAGGACTGCTGAGTTCCAGGCTTGCCTGGGCTACATAGTGAGCTCAGAGCCAGCCTGAAATACAAAGCAAGACCCTGTCTCAAAAAATAAAAATAAAAAAAATAAAAATAAAAAATAAAAAAAGATAAGTCCAGGTTTAAAAAAAGTATATGAAATTTAAATTATCCCAAATATGGACACATTATATTTCTTTTGTTCAAAATTCTGAGTAGTTAAATTAACTTTAGTGCTTCTATGCTAAAAAGCTACAAGTAAAATTTCTCCAAGTTTTGTCTATTTTAACTTGTTTCTTTACATAATAAATCTCAAAATATTGAATGTGGGGTGGGTAGGGGAATGGGAAAAGATGAGCATTAAATTGTGTCATATACTGGTACAAATTCCCAATATTCAGTGTGATCATGATGTGTATATACAATGTACCAATAAAGACAAAAAGCATTAAAAATGTCTCTTAAATTATCTGTTCAAAACTATACTTCCATCAAAATCACGAACTATAATTTAATTTTATAATATCTAGAAAAATACTAAGCTAACACTAGTATAATTATTTGATGCCATTGTATAACTTTGATTGAAAGCAGTATATTGATTTTTTGTTTAATTTTGAAAACACCAGTAATGTGTTTGGTTTATATATTTTTACAGTGTAAGACACATAAAATAAGTGATTGGCAAAAATAATAAACCTCTATAGAATGGTCATAATATACATGTAAGCCATGCTGATTTTAGATTTATCTGTTTATTTCATAGACTACTTAATAGGCATTTATTTTTTTAATTTTTAATTTTATCATTTTATTTTAAGTTAATAATTGCAGTACTAGGGATTGAACTCTGGCCATTTACTTTCAAGGTGAGCGTGGCACCATTTGAACTAAATCTCAGTCCCGTAGGTATCTACTTTTTAGAATCTAGTATCCACTGTGAAAAGACTTAATACTCATATAGTACCACCTAACACACATTTCTCTACGTTTCTAAGCCATGTATGGAACATTCAAAATAATTAATGTATTTTAGAAGCTATTAATGTGCAGGCTTTTGATGTATAAATAATTTATATTTCCTCTTCTGAATCCTTATGAAGAAAATATTATCACAATTAAAACTACATTTTCTCTAATTCTTTCCTTTCAGTGGGAGAAACTTTAGTATTGTACATCCAAACTAATGACAAATCTTAAAATGTAATTTAATCTATATGTATTTTACAGTTTCTTATGGTCAATGGTGCATACTCTCTATAAATAAATAATATTACTATGCATACTCAAGAGCATACTTCAACTATTTTACCTCAGCTAAAGGTAGGATTTGAATAACCTTACCTGTCTAGCTTCTTGCAAATGGGTTTCATTTTCTGCTTTCCACATTTTGTCTTTTCCATAATAAAAAGGTATGAGGAATGTTCCTGTTTGAGCATCATTTTTGTTTATAGTCCACTATGTCTTTCAGAGGCTGACCGCTCTTTATTCTTTCTGTTTTTTTTTCTTTTCTTGGTTTATGTGCAAGTGCACTTCTTGAAATAACATTATTTCAGTGCTACAGCACTTTGTAAACCATTTCATTTCTTTCAACATCATGTAGCTTTGAGGTGATGGAATTTTTTCAGAGTAGTATACAGCTAACCTATGAACTCATATTTTAAGATCTCTGTATATATTACAATGCTAGGTCAAGAAAACGTATGTACCAAAAATTTATTGGTCTTTAAAATGAATGAAAAATCTTGTTTTTCTTTTATTTTACTGAAATTAACAAGTCTTTTAAACCACTATGGCAAATGTATTGCATTAAAATGGGTTATTTTTATTTAACACAGGCTCTGAAAAAGGGAAAATCCAAGATTTTCTTACAAATATTTCATTTAACCCTCAAAGTAACAAGAGTTAATGCTATTATTATGCTTATTTTGTGCAGAAAGCAACTGATATAATAACAATAAAGAAGAGTTCTGGATTCACACCACAAAGAAGGGAGCATTTCCTGTGTCCTCTCACTTGTATTTAGCTCATCAAACCCTCTGTTTTCTGAATGCGTTGAAAATGGCAGTCCGGACGGGTTTCACACACTGCGGCAAATGCAAGGTTCAGATTAGATCCCCATGACATTTGAACCTGAATGTTGGTTGTAAAGTTGAACAGTGGCAAGATGATGGGCTGTACCTGCAGCTAAAGATTTTCCCTTTTAAAGATTTTGTATTTTATTTCGCAGGCAACTGAAAATGTCATGACTTTGTAAATAGTTAACAATTGCTTCTCTATAAAACAAATTTTTAGGGCTGGGGATTTAGCTCAGTGGTGAGGTGCCTGCCTCTCGAATGCAAGGTCCTGAGTTCGATTCCTCAAAAATGAACAACAACAAAATTTAGTTTAATGCATAATTCAGCCTTAAACATGCAACTGAAATATTCACATTCCTATTATTTTATCAAGTATTCAATAGCTATCTCTGTCTAGTGTTTACCAGACAATAATGAACGGCAAAATCTAATATATTTTCATTTACGCTGAAATTTCTACTAGACCATATAGTTTTAAACCATAGCATTTTTCTTTTGTGATCTACTCAAACCATTCCAGTACTATGGTATTACACAATTCGCTTTGCATGTCCTCAGGCGGGAGCCTTTATATTAAGATTACTACAATATGCTTAGCTTTTTGCTTTACTTTTTCTCAGCCAATGTTACCAGACCTTAGATTTTCCTGGAAAGGATTCTGCTGCTAACTTGAGTACATGTCACACGTCGGACAGTGCTCCCGAAGCACCATTCTGTGTATAAAAATATCCAATTACGTCGGCCGGAGGGTTAGCTCAGTGGTTCTGGCGCCTGTCTCGCAAGCTCAAGGTCCTGAGTTCGATCCTCAGTAACGACTTACGATGCTGGGTGTGGAGACTCACGCCCACCAGCAATGAATACCGCCTACCACAATGCCAGGCATGGTGGCTCATGCCTGTAATCCCAGCACTCGGGAGGCAGAGACAGGAGGATTGCTGAGTTCGAGGCTTGCCTGGGCTACATTAGTGAGCTCAGTGCCAGCCTGAACTACAAAGCGAGACCCTGTCTCAAAAAAAAAAAAAATTACGGAAGCAGTTTGCCGTTTATCCATATCCATTAAAATATTTTCCCCTCACCTGTCTCCCCTTTCATAAACTATATAATCCTGTATAATTTTGAGGGCACAGAGCAATTTACATACTAAATAAGAATATTCTTTATCTGCTATATATGCACCCTCCAGGCATTTGGACGTGGACTTATACCTGTATATCTGAAGGACTGATTGGATACTTACTGAACAAAAGATGTTAGCTTCATAGAAGATGATTTGATGTTACTGATACTTCTAGATAAAACAGAACTATACCTTAAAATTTCTCCTTTTACTCATTTACATTTTTAAAACTTAAAATGAATATATAGATGAATTATAACATAACCTACAAAATGCTGACAATATAATTTCATATTGATATTTAATCCAGGTTTACACTAACCTCCATAGTTTCCAGAGATTACAGATGAGAAATCAATATATAGGTACACAGATAGACAGATAATACAATTTTTTCAACCCACTGAATTAGATAGAAATTTAATAAGTGTGTCTAGGTTTATTGTATTTGGTTAATATGTGTCAAAAAGTTCCCTGCTCTGCACTTTTTACAGAAATTACTGATAAGCTAGACAATGATAATTATTTAAAGAAGTTAGATAGGATGCACCTTTGTATTTACAGTACAGTTGTGTGGCATATATCAAATATATGCCATAAGTAAGGAAAATGAGTATATGGAACCAAAACTTTTTAAAAATAAGATTGTTCTATAAGATCAACAATCTCCTAGAGTACACTTTAGAATTATGGAAAAATATGAACTGTTAACAAGAGGTGCAAAAATTTATTTAAGATCCCCTACTTCCCTAATATCAGAAAACATCAATGGAATTTGGAATACTGTCTTTATCCAATATATCCTTATACGCATAACTACAAACATGTTCGTTTTAAGACCCCTGTGCAGACATGATTTAGGACACTTTAAACAGAGATTAAATGTTTATTAGCATTCGCAATTTCAAGGTATTCGTGTCCTGTTGTTTTGCTTTTATGAATAAAATATTTGATACTAAAAGATGTTCTCATTTCAGGATATTAATAAATATAGCACAGTAAAATATCAATTGACATTTAGAAAAATGACTCTAATAAAAAATGATTAAGCAATTGCTGACAAGGAAATCAGAACCCATACTGCTGAGGAGAGCACCCAAGGGTATATTTACCTATATTTTGGTACATGTTTGTGGTATGTAATGATTACATGTATCACGGGGAGTTAGTGCACAACCATGGCGTTTCCTAATTCTGTTCTTATCTCCTTCTGCTCCCCTCCCTTCTACTCCTTACATCTCTGAGATCTCGCGCTGTATGGCTGGGTGCATGGTGATCACTTCAGAAAATATTCTAAATTTGAACGCAGAATTTCCATATGAAATTTTCACATTTTCATGTTAAAGCCATGCATAGTCAAGAGAACTGAAAGGACATATTCACAAAAAAACTAATGAATATTCATAAGAGCATTAATCATGAGAGTCATACAGTAAATATAACCTGAATGTCAACAGATTAATAGATAAATAATGTGATATGTTTATAATAAAATTTTACTTGATCATAAAAAGTGTAAAATAGTGAAGTGTTAAGACTGGTGAAAATCCAAATGAATTTTGATAATTTGTGAAGTAGAAGCCTGTGCACACATTTTATAACTTATTAATATGAAGTGTCAGGATAAGCAAATATTTACAGATACAGATATTTGGTTCATGAGCACCAGAGTAGGAAGTTGAAGATAATTAGGTATCAAATGATACTGAGTACAAAGTTTCTTCTGAGGGTTATGAAAATTTCCTAAAATTAAATACTGAGGCAGGATGAACATTTTTGTGAACACATTTTTAAAACAACAAATTGTAAAAGTAAATGAATGAGTTATATTGTATAATAATTAGTAGATTAGCAAACACTTATGAAATAGAACAGAACTTTGTAATCTCAGGAAACATAAATAGCCAGTATGAACATTTCCACAGTATTATAAAATGGCTTTGAATATCATATTGTTTTTAAAATATGCCTGTTGGGTGACATATAAAAGAACTATATGAAGATTTGTATAAGTTAACTGCAAGATATATTTTTAAAACAGCCTAACTTCATATAAGTATATAAAATAATTGCAGTTAATCATGAAATATAACATTTAAAAACACAGATTCAATATTTAAAATGAAATATCTCCAAATTAATACACATTGATAAATTCAAAGTCAAAATATAATAAGATATGGTTCAAAAAGTGGTAAATATAGACTATCTGAAATGAAATTGTGGGAAAGTATAGAAATTTCAAAATTAAATATGCAAAAAATGAAGACAAATAAATAATCATAAAGGGGTTCCACATTTTATGAGGAACTTATAACTAAATGATTTGGAACTGGAAGTATCTGGGCATATAGAAAACTGAACAACAAAGGGAAAAAAGCAAATATATGATATTTATTAATTCGTGAAAACAGCACTTCAGATGGGGACAAATTACTCAATAAATACTATTTAGATAATTGAGTAGCCATTTGAAAGGAATCAAGGTAGCATATACAAAAATAAATTTCAACAAGATAGAAGAAAAAGATAAAATTGTGAAGCAAAATTTAAAGATTTTTTTTTTTTTTTTGAGACAGGGTCTCGCTTTGTAGTTCGGGCTGGCCCGGAGCTCACTATGTAGCCCAGGCAAGCTTCGAACTCAGCAATCTTCCTGTCTCTGCCTCCCGAGTGCTGGGATGACAGGCGTGAGCCACCACGCCTGGCAAGATCTTTTGACATTAAAGAAAATAAAAATAAAACGTAATGTCAAGTTTTGTCTGCCATACTGGTAAACACAGAGACAAATATTTCTTAAACTGTTGTCAGTGACAACGAAAATAACTTTAGTGCATGACTGTTATGCTTATAAATTAGTACATACTCTGAAGGTCAACTTCATGTTAAGGAAAAGGAAAACAAATGTCTGAAAAATACCTTACTTTTCAGTTAGAAATTTTTCACTTCAAAATTGATCCTAGACATTGGATGGCTATTACAATGTGGATTTTAACAGGGCAAACATCAAAGTGATGTAATTCCTTAAAGATTTATCCATGTTTTATAAAACTTGGTATAACCATTCATGTGATAAATCTTTGAATATTAAGATCAAGCTGTTGAGTCTTTCAAATCTGCTTTTGACATATTCCTGGACAACAAAGGACTGTTCGACCTATCATAATAAGAAAGTTAACAGTGAGACAGAGAAAGAGTCACAGAAACAGAGAAGGGAAACTGGCCACACGGACAAAGTAGTGTTCAATGTTACTAGTCTCTAGTCTTTGCATAGATGTATTACACATTTTATTTAACACTTTTTCCTTCATTTTCGTTTTCTTCAAGGATCAAATCTTGCTAAGATCACTTTTTCTTCCACATGCATTTCCTTCTGTTAATATATACATTTTTACATGTATATGTTATATACTGAGTACAATTTTGTGTACATGCTATACATTATTTGCTATCATGGTTAGCCAATTTTCCCAAACATTTTCTGAGAAATTTCATATATGATTGTATGAAAGAGTGGTAAGCTGAATTCACCATGCTGGGTTTCTGAAACAACTACAGTCAACTTTCATTCTAAGTTAATCCCCTTTTAGTATTTTGTAAATGACTAGAGAAGGTAGAGTCATGATTTTCAAATGAAGGACACACTAGTTTTTGTTGATCTCATCAATGGGAGAATACCATAGTTACCCTAAGAAACTCTGTAACCAATTTTCTGGAACTGTTTAAGTCTCTATAACAAATTATCTTAATCTAAATTAAGATAACAAAGCTGATGTATATAGAGGGATGGGATTTGAAGGGATAGCAGGGGAAAGAGATAAATGGGAAATGATATATAATATGAACAGGTACAAACTGCCAATGAAGAATGCGATCATAATGCATACCTAAAATGTACCAATAAAGTTAGTAAAGCAGAAAAACTAAAGAAAAAACTTGCTATAAGATATTCACTGTATCAATATGTGACACACAGAAGATGTCGAGTATCGGTAACAGAAAACAGAAAAACATACAATGGTGGGTATTTTACTAAAGAGTGATTTGTCTTTCATTTACTAGAGCACCAGGCTTTCAACTGCAAAAGGAGCCTCAAATAAGACCTCACCAAGTCCCTCCCCTGAAAGGTGCTTCTTTTGGATAAGTGAGAGAGCAGTGAGAACCTAGAATCAATGCGTGGCCGGCAGTGATAGTGCCTGAAGATTTGAAGTAGACTGAAAGTTGCTGATCCTTAATGCATTGAATATACAATATGCAAAATTAACATCTTGCTCTCATTTCAAATGTATTATGTATTACATTTATGAACTCAACACCATGGATCCACTAAAATCACTTACATCGTCCATAACTAAAAGTTTTACATTTTGATCATTCAAAATTTATACTACTCAAGGACAGAGAAAGGCATGTTGAGACTCAAAGTTATTATATTTCAGATTTTATGTGCTTTCACCTTATGAATGTTGAGGAGGGTATGTTTTATTTGCACGTGCATTTATTTCCACAATGACTGTTGAAAGATGTATTATGAACTGTAGCATTTTTCAATTTAAAATATTACCAATCATTCCTTTAGAACTCTTGATATTAATTTCTACATGTAGTAGTCTAGAACACCATGATTCTTAAAATTATTACTTATATCTATAGTTTTACAGTTTATTATTTTTATTATTTTTATTTGACAAGGTGCTATACAAGATATAGATGTGTAGATACACATCTTCCTTCTGGAAAAATCATATGAAAAACATTTGAACATGCATAAGCTCACATACTTCTATTTTTTATTAGACCATTTAAAATCAGTTTTCCTTAGTTAAAAAATATACCATATATTATAGCTAAATGTGGTCATCATACATACTGTACAGTAGAGCTCAATAAATTCTTCCTTCTGTCTGACATAAACTTACTAACCTCCGACGCAAATCTTACCATTTTCTAACTAACCCTTTTAGTTCCCAGTGTCTGTACTCTATACAACGCTGCTTCTGAATTTGGTTTTCTTAGGTTGCATATATCTTTGAGGTTGTACATTTATTTTACTTAACATAATATCTCTTTGCTTCATCCATGCTGTTGTAGGTGACAAAATTTTTTCTTTTCTAAGGCTTAATAGTATTTCATTGTGCATGTATACTGCTTTTATTTTAGCCAAAGATTGCTGCTAAGCATTTAGGTTGATTTGACTTTATTTTTTATGGTTAAACATTATTACTTTTTAAAAATTAGAATCTTTGGACCAGAGATTTAGCTCAGTGGTTCCAGTGCCTGCCTCGCAAGCGCAAGCCCCTGAGTTCGATCCCAGTAACCACATACAATGCTGAGCGTGGTGACTCACGCCCACCAGCAATCAATGCCACATACCACAGTGCCGGGTGCGGTGGCTCACGCCTGTAATCCCAGCACTCGGGAGGCAGAGGCAGGAGGATTGCTGAGTTCGAGGCTTGCCTGGGCTCCATAGTGAGCTCAGGGCCAGCCTGAACTACAAAGCGAGACCCTGTCTTAAAAAAAAAAAAAAAGTCACATTTCCTTTATTCATTAGTTGATGCAAATTTAGACTATTGTCAATACTTATTACAATCTATGGTGCTCTAAACATGGATGTGCACATATCTCTGCAGTATGAAACTTTAATTCTTTCAGGAAGATACCAAGAAGGGGAATAGCTGGGTCAAATGAAATTTCTTATTATTTTTTTAATTTTTTATCTGTATTGGCACATTGTATATACACATCATATCCTGAGCACACTCAATATTGAGAATTTATACTAGTGTATTACACGATTTAATTCTTATTTTTCCCGTTCTCCTACCCACCCCCCAACCCTCGTCCCCTAGATACATAAGTTTTGTTTCCCTTTTTTATTATCATCACATTTTTTCTTTACCCCTCATTACTCACACCTCCACCACATTTCCCTTTGAGTATTTTCTATTTCACAATCACCATCATACATTCTAGAACTCATTAACATGGAATTTCTAGTTTTAGTTTTACAAGGAATACCCACAATGATTTCCAGTGGTGCAACAGTGGTTGCACGGGTCGACACTCCCACCAAGAGTGGAGAACGATTATTTTTTGATCCACATCTGGGCCAGTAACTCTTATTGTTTGATTCTTGATAAGAGCCATTTTTTTTCCGGAATGAGATGGAACCTCAGTTTTGTTTTAATTTGCATCTCTCATATGAACAGTGATATTGAACAAATATTTATGTATTTATTTGTTGTTTCTACTTCTTCATCTGAGCAATTTCTATTCATTTAATATGCCCGTTTTTTGGATTGTATCTTTAAATTTGGGAGTTTGATTTTTTGAGTACTTTATATATTCCCCACATTAGTTCTTTATCTGAGAAGCAGCTACAAAAAAATTTACCACGCTGTGGGCTGTCTCTTCACACTGTTGGTGGTTTCTTTTGCTATGCAAACATTTTTAACATGATGAGGTCCCAGTTGTTGACTCTTTGGGATATTTCCTGTGTGACTGGGGTTTTGGTCAGGAAGTGTGCCTACATCGCTATCTTCAAAAGTCATACCTATTCTGTCTTCCCACAGATTTTAGCATTCTGTTTTAATATTTAGATCTTTTATCCATTTTTATTTTAATTTAGTTTATGATGAAAGATATAGGTCTATTTTTTTTTTTTTTTTTTTTTTTTTTTTTTTGTGA
>PVIC010051582.1:0-12440 GCA_004025085.1 Thryonomys swinderianus
GTTTGCCCAGCTGGGTAAACTGAGGTCTTGAGGGGGGATATTTTGTCAGATATTTTGTCAGGTTCAGCTTAAATTGGGGCCAGATGATGCTACTTGGTGTCATGAGCTACAGGGGCTGTGCCCACATGACAGGGTAATAGATGAGTGTCAGGACAGTGTCACTGCCTGCCCTTCAGGTGCCAGTGTCGCTCTCCTGGACCTCTAGAACCATGAGATAATTAAACCTCTTTCCTTTATAAATTATCCAGTCTCAGGTATTCTGTCATAGCAACAGAATAGACTAAGAATTCAGCCATATGAAAGCATAGCTGAGCCTGACTTGGGAGTGGTGTCTCCATCAGCCCAACGTGAGAGCTTCCTCAGGCCAGGGATGCAGTGTGTCATGGTGGGCAGCAACTTGGTCATGAAGCTGGGCAGTATGAGCTTCTAGAGTATGGGTTTGGGAAGCCTGATTTGTTCCTGGATGGGCTGGCGGGGGTGGGGTGGGGTCCTTTATCCCTTCCCCTGTAGCCGAGGTGCTGAGGCTGGAGACTGAGCAGGTCCTCTTCACCTTGGTTTCCCCATCTGTAAAACGGGGTTGGGTCAAGAACAGTGGGCTGTTGGTGGGCAAGATGTACTGCAGAAACTGGCTACCTCAGGCCATGCGACAGAACGATCCCCTCTAGGGTAACATGTCCAATTCTGCTTTGGGGCAGGGCCTTTGCAGGTGGGATCAATAAAAAATCGTTGTCCTGGAGTGAGGTGGGCCTCGGCCCATGACAGATGTCCTGGTGAGGAGAAGAAACAGAGATGCACGTGGGGTGCGGGAGGGGGTGCTGCACGGAGGTGGGGGCAGCCACCGGGAGAAGCGCCATGGAAGGAGGCTTGGGAGGGAGCTGAGCTCTGCCGACACTTGGACTGAGGCTGCTGACCTCCAGAACTGTGCAGACTGGGTTTCTGTCTGAAGCCACCTGGTTTATGGGACTCGGCTACTACGGCAGCCCCGGGAAGCTAAGAAAAGAACTGGCATTATATTCGCCATCACAGGAGGCCCAGCAGACTCAGCTCCCACCTGGAGCCTCAGCCCAGGAGGTCGGCCGGCCTCGAGGCCTCCCCAGCCGAAGCAGAAAAGTGTAACTGGGGGTCATGGACATCAGCCCAGGCCTGGCGGCTCCTCCAGTCACAAGCTCACAAGGTGGCTCTGGCTGGGCCCTTGAAAGAGGCCGCCTAGGTCCCAATTAGTCGTCATTTAAGGTACTTAAGTAATGCTCCAGGCTACTCACAATGCACCCTCCAGCCCCTCTGGAGCCTTTTCTCTTGCTTTGCTTTGAAGATAAATGATTTTTAAAGACCACAGAATTTCTTTAAAAGTGGACAAATGGGAGGCGGGGATGGTTGGAAGGCAGAGCCCACTCCGGGTTCACACAGCAGGAGCTGCAATCTTCGAGGCAGGCCCGCCTGGCGGGTGGAGGGCTGTGACTACTGGCACAGGATTCCGGGAAAGGCCCATGGGGGAGGTACAGCAAGAGGGGGTGCTCACCGCAGCCCAGCTGGAGAGGACAGGAGTATAAGAGTGGCTGGGATTCGAATCCCGCACCGCCACGTCTGGGTACAGAGCTGCTCAACCTCTGTACCTACCTCCACCTGTGAACCTGGAGGACACTAGAGGCCATCTTTTTCCAGCCAAGGTCATCCCTGCTGTGGGAAAGGAAAGCCCAGTCTGGGGTGGGGGTCAAGCCCCTGGAGTCCCCTTGGCTGCCGTGTGACCTTCTTAAGTCTTAACTTCAGGGTCCAGCCTAGACCCAGGACACCCCCACCACCACATTGAGGGGCTCCCCCCTGTCTTCCCTTCTGGTTTCCTAAGCAACATCACCAAGAGACATCGTCCTAGGGCAAATGATGCCGATCTGAGTGCTTGTGGGATTTGCCCCTAAAGAAACACTGAATCTGTATACTCTGCAGATTCTTTCAATGGCCAGGTGTCAGTGGGACGTGTTTAAGGCGCTGGAGGCTGAGCACGGCCCAGTTCCTGGAGGCCGGTGCTGACCGCTGACATAGGAACAGTGAGAACCAGTGAATGGCCACGCAGATTCCCTGTGTCCACAGCCCCTGGCTGGTCACTCACTTTCCTCTTGTCCCTTACCCCAGAAAAACAAGGGACGAGACACTGGTGCCTGGATTGTGACCAGGGCCGGGGAGTCATAGCTGCTCTCAGTTCTCACTTCCTACTGGGTTCACTCTAAAAGTGTCCCCCTCACAAAGACCATGTGAACCGGATGCAGCAGTTTACAAATGAGTAAACTGAGGCACGGAGCCCTGGCAGAGTGGGTGGGTTTGGACGCCTCCGCTGCTCTGAGGCATGGTACTGTGCTCCCGGTGTGGCAGACTGCGCAGGCCCGCTCCTCCCAGGGGGGAGCAGGGTGCCCTCTCCACGCGAACCCTGGTTGTATCTCTGTAGCGAAGGCCGGAGTGTCGCCCCCTGCACACCTCTGCATCTTCCGCAGACTGCACGGGGAGTTTCCACCGTAGGGGACGCTCCCCTGCGCCTCCTCTGTGGGGCTTGGTGCACGCCTGCCCTCGGGCCCGGGGTTGCTGTCAGTCTCGGGCCAGGTCAGCCGCTCAGGAGCCTCTGAGGCTGCAGGAGACGCCTGTCTAGAGTTACGGAGCTGAGGAGCTGAGGGGCTGAGCGGAGCAGCCTCCTCCATCAGTCCGGTCCGGTCCGTCGCTCGCGTGGGGGTCACAACGCCTCTTTACACGGGGTCTGGTTACCCACCGGACATTCCAGCATGCCCAGCGAAGTGCCGATTTTCTTTTAGGTGACGCATACCGAGCATCAAAGCCCAGAGAAGAGGAATCCGTGCCTCTGTCCAGGATAATGGACCTCCTCACTGCCTCTGCAGGCACCTGGCTGAGCCAGGAGAATCCAGGAGGAATTTGGAAGTGACACTTTAAAGAAACTCATTCATGGGGAAATGAGTTATTCTTGTAAAGACAATGGGGTCGGTGGACGTTAGAGAAGATTGAAAGAAACCACCCCCATTCCTCCACGCTAATCACTCTGGGGCTTACTTGTGTGTCCACTCTGGGCACAAGTATGACGGGGATGTCACAATCTTATACAAAAACATATATTTCTATTGTCTCCTATTTGGCAACAGAATAGTTATACAGCAAATCCCACTTTCCACTTAAAAATTTATCATATTTTATGTATTCTTCTAAAACATGTAACCTTCATAATTTTCTTTAAAGCTATGCAGGGAATCGTCCTGACAGAGGTAGTAGGGCTGGAGTTCAGGAATAACACCCAGAGCTTAGCCCCTGGCTGTAAATCCAGCTCCGCCTCTGGATGGCTGGGAACCCACTGAGAAGTTGTTTGGCCTCTCTGTGCTCAGCTTTTTTGTCCCTGAAATGGGTCTATTAATCAACCTTGTCCACTAAGGTTATTAGGAGGACTAAAGAAGTTAGTTTTCATAAGATGCATCGAAGCTGGGCCTGGCATTGTATACCTGTACTCCTAGCAGCCTGGGAAGCTGAGGCAGGAGGATTGCAAGTTTGTTCCCAGCCTGGGCAACATAGGGAAGACCTGTCTCAAAATTTAAAAAATGAAAAGGTGATACAGCTCAGCGCAAAGACCTTGGGTCAGTCCTCAGTACTGAAAACAAGAAAGCTTTGCAGGGTGCCACATACACAGTGAGGGCTGTATCTGTGCACACAGATTTCAGACATGGGGCTCCTGGGGCCACACAGACCACGGAGACTTGGGCTGCTACCCTGCTTGCTCCTTCTCTTCTGTGGTCCCACAGCCACATGAGTGCCTGAGTGATGGAGGAGAGTCAGGGCGAGCAAGAGTCTCCAGAGTAACCATGGCAACAGGGTCCTCAGCTGGCTGCCCTGGGCTTGGCCGGGGGCTTCGGGGTACTTGGAGCCCCTATTTTCCCATGGGGTGGCCGAGCTGCAGCTGTGGTCTGCAGGTGGGTCGTAGCCTGCTCATGGGTGGCAGGGTTGTCCTCCAGGTCTGCTCCCTTGGGCTTGGTCACAGAGAGAGCTGTGGTGGTTAGAATGGGTCCTCGGTGGCCACCACCAGAAGGTGGCCAGATCTTCCCAGATGGAAGGTCTGCAGACGTGGACACGAAGCGCCCCTCCGCGGTCTCTCTGAGGACTCTTTTGCAAGTGTGATGAGGGAGCCAGTCTGTCTCCCGACGTTCTCCCAGGATGACGATTGCCCTTTCTAGACACTGCAGGCTTGAGGAGAGCCAGAGCTGGACCCTCACTCTCAGGAGAGCCTTTGGTGATGGCTTCCTTGTCCTGTCCCTGCCCTTCAAGGCCCACAGTGGGGTCACATCCCAGGACAAAGGCCATACTCTGCCCTACAGCTCACAGTGTCCCCCCACCCAGGCTAAAAACTGAAAACCCTAAATCACAGAGACGGGTGACTCCGAGCCAGAGAGAGCACCTCCCTGTGGACTCCAGCCCGGAGGCTGTGGGCTGTTCCAGGAAAGAGTTAGCTGGCTGGGCTGGGCTCTCGGGCACCAGATTGACACAGCTCTGCTCTGAGATCCGTGCCCTGGACCTGGTGGCTGCCTCGTGTCCACTGACAGTGCTGAAACCCACGGGACAGAGAGCCAGGTGTCTCATTTTCCTTCCCAGATGTTCCTGGATTCCTGGAGGAGCCCCAGAGACGGCCGCCCCCTGCCCAGGGCTGCCAGCTGGGAGAGGCCTGCATGGGGTGGGCTTGGTGGGTGGCTCTAGAAGATTTAGTTTTTTTGTTGGAGGTAACAGCATAGGACCACACCCTCATGCGTGCACACGAGCACACACACACACACACACACACACACACTGGCCATGTCCTGGGAGGTGACCCAGCTGCAGGGAGGTACGGGGGAAAAGGAAGAGGGCAGGGAGGGAAGAGAGAAGAGACACTATGTCTGTGGTCACCTCCTTAGTGCCCTCCATGTCGTGTATCAGCCTCATGTACGCTCGTGGCCCATTCTTCAGATATGTAAATCAAGGGTGATACCATTCCTGCCTGACTCCTTAGATTTGGGCAGTGGAGGCCAGAGGAAGAGGGAGGGTACCTGTGTTTGGGAGACAAATGTGGGTCCTGTCAGAGGCCTCTCCTGGGAGAAGGCAGCTGGAGGGCCAAATGTGGGAACCACTGGGTCTCACAGGCAGCCGTGGGGCCTGGGCAGTGAGGGCTGTGTGCAGACCTTGATGCTCACCAGCAGACTTTGGAATGCTGCCAGGCTTGTGTGAAGCAGGCAGCCTCTCTGGAGAGTCTGTAAGGTCCTCATGGTGCAGCTCCAAAGGAGGGGCCACTCAGGGCTGTAACCCCAGTGTGTGAGTTGTGATGGGTGCTAAGGGGGGTACTCTCTTCTCTGCCACAAAAGGCTCTATACTGTGTGGTTTGTGTCAGTCAGCTTTCTGTTGCTGGGATGAAACATTCAGCACCCAAAACTTAAAGGAGGGGAGGTTTATCTTGGCTTATGGTTTCAGAGGGCTCAGTCCATTGTGGTCATGGGGGAAGGATGTGGAGGAACAAAGCAGCTTACCTCATGGCATCTGGGAGACAGAGAGCTGGGGAAGAGCCAGGATTGGGTAAATCCCTGAAGTCATATCTCCATGACCCATTCAGACACATGCAGATGTGCTTTATTAATCTCCAGCCCATCAAGTTGACAATCAAGATGAATCACTGCATGGCCTATTCTATAAAGCATCCAGAATGGATAGGTGCATCAGGCAGAAAGGAGGACTGGAGATAAGACAGGGGTCACTAAAGAGCAGGAAAGTATTTGGGGGTAATAAAAACTTTCAAAGTGGACATTAGTGGTGGCTACACCACCATGACTGTACAAAATCAACACTGCACCATAGCTTTTGCATGTATGGAATGTGCACTCTGTCTCAACAAAGCTGCCATAAAAACAGAAAAATTGGGGTGTTATCAACAAAGAAAGAGCCCTAGTCAGTAAGGGAAATGGCTAGGATGTCTTAGCAAGGGCGGGCAGGATGGGCAGCCTTGTGCACTAGACCTGGTGCTGTCACTGAGCACCTGGGACCTCGAGTCTTTCTGCTACTGTGCTGACTTGTCAAAATGTGGTGCGATCTCATCTCAAGAAAACCCAGAGCTCAGCACTAGTGATCAAGCTGTAGCTGAGAATGCCACAAAAGTAGCCCTCAAAGTAAGCAGAGGACACAGAAGCCATCAGGTGGTGTGGCCAAGTCCAGGCCTGACTGAAGTTTCTTCTGCTTTTCCTGATCCACGGTCCCCCAGGAGCCCTCATGAGCAGAGAGGGCCTGTGGGCAGAGGCATAGGACTCACTGCAGGTGTCTCTTGTAGTCCAGATCTTGTTGGGCTACATCTCCCCAGTCCCAGCCCTGGCCCCAGAGCCCCGGGTTGGCCTTGGTGACAGTCAGCAGGGCAAGAGTTAAAGGCTGCTGCAGGGTCCAGGGCAGTGATGGCATCGCTGATGCCACAGGAAGAAGCAATCCCTTCCCTCCCTGCACCCCCCCCCAGGTGAGATCTGACGCCGCAGGGACAAAGAAGGAAGTGGACTGGTAGCCAGCCAGCCTCAGACCCAAACCCCACGCACGCAAAGATCAGGGGTGTGTGACTTGGACTATGGTGCTGTTCTTCACCAGGAGAAGATAGACAGCCAAACAGCGGGCTAGGACCTTCCAGACTGTGTGCGGACAAAGTCCTCTTTATGGGCTGGCTGGTGGGTGGCTGCCCAAAATGAAAATGTCATTATGGATCTGAGATGTTCTTTACATCCATGTGCATGTCCCCAGAGAGACACACAGCACCTCTGAGTGGCCCGGTGAAGGGATTGGCCAGGAATGGCTCAGCGTTTCCACCAGCCTAAAGATGCTCTATGAATTCCATGCTTTGTCATATATAGTTGGTGGCTGACGGGATTTATAATTCAAGAGAGAACCACATTGGGGCAAATTAGCTACACTGTGCCTGCTTTGAACAAACAGGCTGTGGTTTTGTCTACCTGGCCCATCCCTACCCCCTGGAAGTGAAGTGGGGCTTTGCTTAAGGCCTCTGTCTACTTGTCCAAGTGTCGGTCCCCTAGATGGAAACAAATGGATCTTTTGGGGTTTTATGCATCTTCCAAAACCTTTTGCATGTGTGAACACCACTGACAGTGCTGCAGCTTAGAGGGTTACTATGCCTTCCCCACACAAGTGTCTGTGGCAGGTCACAAATGGAGTTACAGCTTAGTGTGCAGCTTCCCTTTGTGGCCACCCTGAGCCCTTCTGCTCTGACAGCTGCCCAGCTGTGTTTGAGTCTTATGTCCAGTGTCATTTGCTTTGATGTCCTGCCGAACAAGGCCTCAATGGACATGGATGGGTATGTTCTTTTCTTTTTCCTCTTTTCTTTTTTCTCCTTCCTTCCTTTCCCACTTTTTTTCCTTCCAGTACTGGGGCTTGAACCCAGGACCCTCACACTGAGCTACATGCCAATTCTTTCTATTTAATTTTCTTCTTTACTAAGTTGCCCAAGGTGGGTTCATACTTGCAATGCTCCTGCCTTGGCTACTAAGGTGCTAAGACTACAGGCTTGAGCCACCATGCATGGCTCCTTTGCACATTTCTTTATGGACTCTTTTGGGGGTAACAGACATTGTCACACACTCTGCCAACATCCCTGTTTCTGGGATCTTCTTTTCCCCATCCTCAGACCTGGGGGATGCATTCGTTGTCAGTCTGGACAGTCAGCCCTGATGAACTTGTTGGCTGGGCCTTGTGGACAGTGCCTTAGTAACAGCACCCTGCTTCCACTGACTGGTCTCAGGTTTGAATTTCTATTCTTCAACACTTCCAGGGTTTTCTCCAATCCAATATTTCAGGAAGTCTCCTCCTGACTATGGCTCTGGGGTGAAGTGTGAAGGTGGGATGATGCCCTGTGTGTGTGTGTGTGTGTGTGTGTGTAAGTATTGAACCCAGAGCCTTCAACACCAAGCCACATCCCAGCTCTGTTTTACTTTTTGAGATAGTGTACTGAGATACTCAGGCTGGGCTTGAACTTGTGATCATTCTGCCTCAGCCTACCAGAGTTCGGGGTAATGAGCATGTACTACCACATCAATCTGAGACAATGTTTTCTTCCCTTGATCTGCTATCTTTGGCAAAACTCATAGCGAGGACTTTTCCCCTCCACTGTTTTCCTCAAATGCCCAACATTATCCATCAGGTTGAGGGTGCTCTGGTGATCTCATTCATTTATTTGCTCATTCATTTATTCATTCACTCACGCCGTCTCCATAGGGGCTGGACCCCAGCCCCTGGCAGGGCCTTGAAAGGAAGAGGAAAGCAGGCCAGTCCTGTAGATGAGCTGGCCACGCAGCTGCCCCTCACAGAGCGGAGGACCCTGGTCCCACTAGGAAATGCAGTGTTGGGGGAGAGATTCCAGGAGGGACAGGAAGAGTCTAGAGAAGCTGGAGATAGGGGCATAAGTACTGTAAGGGGCAGGAGCAGCCAGGGCAGAGGCCCCAGAATGAGGTCTTAGGGGAACATGGAGAAGTGCAAGGTGGTTGGTCAGGGTGCAGAACGTGGGAGGAGGAGCTAGAGACTGGCACAGGGGGCAAGGTGTGCCCAAGTCAGGCACAGTGCAGTGTAGGCAGTGGGCAGTGTTCCCATCAGCTGCTGGCTACAGAGCTGCTGCCGCTGCAATCACTGTGTGAAGGCGGGCAGTGGTCTCGGGTGGGGCCGTCCTCAGCTCGGCCAGCGGGACGTGTGTCTTCTCAGCCTCTTGAAACGGGGTGGCGAAACAGGCAAGTGTGCATTCAGCCCCTGCTCTTTCCTGGGTTTGCTCACCACCCACCCGGATCACACTTCACGGCAGTGGCATCTCTGTAGGGCCCAGGTGGTTGTAAAACTTCCCTCACTCCACGGAATCAAGGGAGCTTGGAAAACCACATCTTAAGGGCTTTGCTTTGATTTATCAAGGGTGTGGGACCCGGAAAGGACAGGGGCACAAGTTCTGGGTCCCCAGAAACTGCCCGTTCCCTTGGTGACGTGGTCCAGGAAGCTGCCCTCCACTGGGAGGAAATGAGTCCCTGCGGCTTGGCCATCCACGACCGGGCACCAGGCCTCAGAGGTCACCGCGGCCCCACAGAGCCAGGCGGGCACTTGCTCCCTTTTCTGTAGTGGTCAGGGGAGCCACAAAGCAACCTCCCATTGCTGGTGCCCCAAGAGCCTTCTTGTGCAGCCGACCTGCCCTGGTTCCCTGCCCTGCCTCCTGCCAGCAGCCCATGCAGGACAGGGCCAGACCCAGGATCAAAAGGGACCACAGGAGGCTGGGAGGATGTCAGCCCTCTGGGGACAGGGAGCCTCCAGATGCCGTGACCCAGGCCCTGCGGGGACCTGGAGCTTCTGGTAATGGGTTAAAATGACAAGGCCCCAGGTAGGGGGGCACGTGAAGGGGAGCAGGGGCCGTGGGGTGGGGCCCAGGCTGCTCTGGTGGACATGCCTCATGTCCACAGCTCTCCCTCGATTCTGGCTAACCAGCAGCATCGTGACTCCATGGAAGAAGGTGGGGTGCATTGTGTACCTCCCTTCCCCACCACACCCTCAAGACTGGGATACCCGTGTCACCACCGGTGCTTGATATGGCCTGAGCTGTCCCCCGAATTCACAGGCTAAAGCCCAAGCCCCAGGACCTCAGGCCCGTCGTCATTGCAATCACAGCTGGCTGTAAAGCTGCTGTCACCTTTGAAGAGAGCATCACACTGAAGTGAGGTCACTGGAGGCCCTGAGCTAATGAGCTCGGAGAGGAGGGGAAATGTGGACACAGACGTGTTGAGCTGTGACCACACAGAGGGGACGCTATCCACACCCAGGGGAGAGGCCTCCGGAAGAGCCAGACTTCCAGTCCCCAGCACAAGGGACAGTGACCGCCTGGCTCGGGGACCATGTCACGTGGCCCAAAGCTCAGAGAACTCCTAGCTCTCCTGCCTTCCCTGAGTCTGCAGGAGCCCTGGCCTGTCTGCAATCACACCCATGGCTGTTATATGCGGTGGTGACCTAGGGGGCCAGGACACACCAAGCTCCATGCTTCGCAGGTCCTCATGGATACCACACGGAACATGCCCTGTGGGGTTGACTGGCACTGTCTGGCCATGGATGAGAAGACCGAGGCAAGGAATGGTCTGGACAAGTGGGCAGTGGGCAGTGGGCAGCAGCCCCAGAAGTCACATTCTTAGCCATACTGGCTGCTTGGTGTGTGGTCCTATGCCAGGCATCAGTGGGAGTGGGGTATAGAAGGCCGGTAGCTGTCTGGTAGGGGGAGGGGGATGCTTTGTAGTTCAGGCTGGCCCTGAGTTCACTATGTAGCCCAGGCAAACCTCAACTCACAGCAATCCTCCTGCCTCTGCCTCCCGAGTGCTGGGATTACAGGCATGAGCCACCATGCCCAACACTGTGGTATGTGGTACTGATTGCTGGGATTATGGACATGAGTCACCATGCCAGGCAGTGTGGTATGTGGTTACTGGGATCAAACTAGGGATCTTGTGCTTGCCAGGCAGATGTCAGAACCACTGAGCTAAATCCCCAGCCCGGGGGAGATGGTTTCTTTACTGAGTGAGAAAAGGTTCTCAAGTCACTGGGGCTGTGATTGTGTACCTCTCTGCAGGTTTTCCTTTTCTCGTTGGGCCCAAGGATTCCTCTGACTGTAGACAGGAAATACTTGAGGAAGAAATTACACCTGTGCTGAACATGTAAAAGCTGTCTTATCATTCGCTGCTAAACAATACAAAGTGACAATTATTTACACAGCATCTGCACTGTCTTGCTTATTTTATTCTATTCTTGGTACTAGGCGATTTGAACCCAGGACCTCAGACACACTAGGCAACCGCTCTCCTCCGCTTTTGAGACAGTTTCACTACATCGCCCAGGCTGGCCTTGAACTTCAAATCCTCCTGGCTCAGCACCCTGAGGGGGTGGGATTACTGGCGTCTGGCTTGTATGAGGTCCTGGGGCTTCCTGGGCCGGGGAGGCTGGGCTAGTTTAGGAGGAGAGGAAGCCTCACTGGGTAGGTGAGTCAAGGCTTGTGGTGGAGCCCGTGGGAAGTGGGCTGGGGGCACAGGCACACGACAGGGGTCCCCCTAACACTAAAGCCTCTGTCTTGGAGGCTGATTTCAGACTTCACCCTCAGGAAAATGGGGAGACAGGAGGACCTGCACAGAGCCATGGGAAACATAAGTGCACAGTGGCTGCACCCTGGCATAACTGTGAGCAGCAACTCTTCCTTCTTAAAGGCCCAGAAAGAGGCTCAGATAATAAACTGTGTTCCTCAAAGATGGCAGCTGGAAACATGGCAGAACTTGTTCCACCGTGTTTCTGGCTCTACTTACGGAGGACCACTGGCCAGAGAAACCAGCATCTCCAAGGCCAACATGGCAAGGCCACGGTCACCCTGCATGGAAGTGGCCAGGCCTGGAGCAACGGGGAGCAGACCAGAGTACTCCCTTGTCTCGAATTGGTCCTTCCAGGTCAGAGCCGCTCTGGCCCCTGACCTACCTTGGGTTCTAGAGTCCCGGAGGACACACGGTGGGCAAAGGCTGACCTAAGAGAGAAGGCTAGAGACCAGGAAGAAGGAAATGTGGGGGCCCTGAGTATGGAGCAGGAGGGCCTAGATTCCTTCCACCCTATTTTTCTGGGTCCTCTTCATCACTAGTCCGGGAGGGGCTGGGCCTGAATAGCAGGAAACCCTGCCTTGCCTGCCTCTCTCCTTCTGTCTTTCCCCTCACTAGATCCAGAGTAGAGACGTATCTGACTCTCAGGAGCAGAACTAATAGAGTTCGGGGCCCGGATGTGCCGCATATGAATCCTCCATGCTGTTTTAGGAAGTTCTAGCAAACTCTAGCTCAGAGAGCCCTGTTGGACAAGATTCCCTCTGTGTCCATCTGCTAGCATCTGCAGCCCCATCACGTCAGGGCCTGGTCTTTGGGCTGATCAAGGTTCTCACCACCAGCCTTCAGGCAGTGACTACACAAATCTGTCAGGATTGAGGCTCTGGGTGACTGCCAGCTGAGGTCACCTCTGGGGCCACTCCATAACTGAGCATGCTGGAGAGGCCTCAAGAACAACAGGCCGCCCTGGGTGTCAGGTCATGGTGGCTGGAAATGTCGTCACGTGTACTACTCCTGTAACTCACAGGAAGGCCCTGGGGTCACCAGGACCCCAAATCTGGACCCCAACTCTGGGAGGGACAGGACTGTCAACCCAGCTGGCTCATCCACAGTCAGCGTGAGGCCCGGGGTACTTCAGCCTCGCGGCAGGCTTCCTCACCAAAGCCTGCTCACCTGCATCGTGGTGGCTGCTGGCCAGGAGCTGCAGGGGCAGAGAGGCCAGGGAAGCAAAAGGAAGGAATGGGTGTTTTCCTAGCGTTACCTGTAGCCCCTCTCCCTAAGGGCACCCCAGAGGCACGCTGACCCTAC